>CAJQUW010010481.1:0-121541 GCA_907163375.1 Prostheceraeus crozeri
AGCAAGATATAACAAAGGAACATTTGTGTTTTTCAAAAAAAAATTAAATTATCTCTAAAATATTCACAAGCACACAGATATTTTGGACTGATAGGACAATTTGTCAAACACCACCAATAAGCCAACTAATGAAAGGGGTCGATTGTTTGTTATGCCACTTGCACACCGTGGACCTAAACAAGCGTTATTTATTAATCAATAATTATGCCAGTACGTGCTTCGAGATATGGATGCTGCGCGGAATACAAGGGGTTGCAAAGCGATTTTTTTCGATCAGCCACCAGCTAATCCATTTTAGTTGCGGAGTAGACTGACTCACGAAGGATTGTACATTGTACAAGCAAAATTACCTATAATCACAAATTTTAATCGAAGCTATTCTCTTTTTTCAATAAGTTATCTATCGCTTTGACGGTCGTATTCCAAAGTCTATTTTAAAGCATGACTCAAGCTCGTTGAAGATCTGTACTATAGCACTGTCCGATGCGGTGAGTGGGTGCAAATATGTGAGTGCGCTGGATCTTCAATTACACCTGTATATCGGCTGAAATTTATGATGCAATGTACGTATATAAGTGCCGATTGTCTAATTTCACAGACCTCACGCAAACTTTTAACTTGGAAATACAGGTAGATTAAATCAGAAAGTGAATTGGCATATTCCAGGAGAAAATATTAAGATATTTACACTTAAAGCAGCCGATGAACCTTTTTAAAAAATGAATATTATCTTGCACATTGAAGAATGATCACAGTTGCACTCTTAATGTCTCATTTGCAATGTCCCATCAAAAATTTGTCGAGAATTTCCTGAGGTTCATAATAAGTACGCGGGTTGTGTGAGGGCTGGGCGATGGCGGGATACGGGATAACGGTCTGTGATACGGCCATATAAATTCAGGTCGCATCAAACTGCTTTCGATAATATTATTATCAAGTCAGCAATACTCAGAGCAGCCATCAGGTCATATTCAAGTAGCTGAAAATCCCCTTTTTTAAAATATTATAGGATTGACTCAACTAAAAACTGTTGATTTTGATCATGTATTACTGCTCAAAGAAGTGATAACTGAGAAAAAAGAATATTTGTACCTAAGCAATTTGAACTGATATTAATCAGTGAAAAAATTTTGCAGTCATAATAGCATTATTTTATATTTGAGCAGCAGAAGACATCAAATCGGGAGTTCTAGCTGAATTCACCCATGTACATGTAGAACGCCCTCAAGTGGAGGAACATAACGGTCAATAGAGAACACAGAACTACGACCCGTCGTCCTCAACAGGAACAATACAACAAATAAATTGAAAAGTATGAATTTTGATGTAACCTTTTTTATCGTATTTCATAAGAATTGACAGATCATTGCCTTGCCATAACAAGCTTGCTGATAATCGACAGATGCGCCGTCGTAACGCTGGTAACAAAGGATACAAAAGAGAGCACTGGCACGGACATATGCGTACGAAGACATTATCGGACATGATAAGAGAATGTTTTCGTGAGGAGGGAAGAATCAACAAAATCATGAAATTGAATAAAATCTAATCACTCGGATCCTAAGAACGTAGAACATCTTCATAGAGAGTTTGAATTCCAGGATAGACGTCGATGGCACGAGATTTCAATGAAAGCTGTAAAAAGAAGGAGAATCGTAAATAATATAATAGAAATCATCACACAAATTTCATCTAATAGAAATTCAAAGGAAAATTGCTCTCAAGACAGATCCTAAATTTATCTCCCTTTGCAAGCATAAAACATATTTAATGCTTCTTGATTTTTGATGACTTTTGGAAGCCAAGTTCGAAAAGTTCAGCAATGTATACCAGAATCTGTAATCTTGATTGAATGAGTTCATTCTGATGAAATCAATTCGTCATCGACTTGAAATACTTCAATGTAGTCGCTTGTAGCTCCAGGCTGTCTTAAAATGTTCAATTAAAAAAATAGTAATTAACAATTATTATAAATCAATAACTAAATACTCATGTTCAAAAGAAAGATAATTTTAAGCAGGAAATATTTCCACGAAGTTCATTTTGGTATGGATCAAGCAAGATATCTAATTCAGTTCCAATGCCGATAAAATGATAATGATAATAGGCATTTATTCAAGTATCGGCAGCTTTGGCTAATCATGATATATACAAGAAGAAAAACGCATGTAAAAAGACATACATTAAGTCACACATACAGTCCTTGTCATCAAATTCTCTATTATATGAGACAGGAATATCACATGAGAAAATTGCCACACCACTATACGATCTTGGACTATCTTCAATCTTCTATCTGGACTATCTTTTCTGAATATATGATAACCTTTGACGACGTTGGAAGTCTATAGTCAAGGGTGTAAATCGGAATTAATTAGATTGCTTTCTTATCTTCTTCTTGAGTTTATTCAATGCATTTTGATGTGCTCTTCGTTTCTGAATGACTTGGATTTGGCGGATGCTTTGACGATGGAGTTGTGAATTTTTGATCTAACGAATTAAAATATGTCTTCTAATTGATCCAGTTTAGTCCAAAACATCCAAGATATCAAACAAATTTCACGTAGCATTCTGGGTGTATATGTTATGCGTGACTTGGATAGACAGAGACTCATAGAGATGCAAGATGGTAAAAAGGCTTACGAACTACATGCACAGCTGTAGAGCTATCCACCCTTCTACTTTGAGGGCAGCCGATCGAATGATGCTTTTGTTGAAATCAGAACTGAATACACACGGATTCAAATGCCCAAAGTTAAATGTAATTATTTCGTTGTTGGCTTTCGTTGACATTTGCTTGATTCACTATCTCTTCATACTTGTACATTATTGTGGTCAAGTTTGACTGTCAGAAAATCTGCCGGCCAAAATTTGTTTTCCCAAAGATTGTTGTCAAGAGTTCATTAGAGTGCACGTTTTTCGAATGACGAAGAGGCACATCCATATCATAGACAGCAAGCCCTGTTCTCGCATTCACGAAATGTTATCGATTCATTCACAGCGAATAATGTTTTTGTGAAATAGCAGCTAGAGAGTGGAGCTCAATTTCTTTAATTATTCTGATGATAAACTGATTTTTCAATTTGACATTAAAGCATAAGTTCCCAAAATTATAATTCAATTCCACACATTTATCACTGTGATTCTCATATCGTAGTTATCATTTCATCAACATAGCAGCGAATTTCTCAGCAAAGTCTGTTTGAGAATTAGTCATGGCGTCCACGCCGATTTTGCTTGGCAATCGGTCATTGTCATTGGGGCTCTAAGTTTTATCATTAATTGATAAGAATATGTCCCTTCGGTTGACAGACGCAATCACATTTATTTGAAATTTCTTTCTGGTAAGAAAATCAACCTTGCTATGATAATGAACAGTTATAACTGCCGACCATTAATATCGTGATTGGAAACTCAATCGCCTTTCATGAGTTTAGCAACACTTTCAACTTCTGCCTGAGGACACTTAGCGGTCATTACATAGAATTCGATTGAAACCAATTCTCGATGATGGATGCATTCCAACACCCTATAAATAATGCTGGAATTTGATGACACACATTCATAAAGAAATAAAATTCTCTGATATAACCTACAATATTCTCTCAAATTTGAAATCTAAAACAACAGACAATTTGAAACAATGGCAAGTTTTAAGCTTATATAATTAAGAATCCAATGGGCCTTCATATAGTGAAATCAAAACTTTGATTCATTTGATTCAGAATTTTGATAAAATCAATGTTCACCTGACGCGTTTCAGAGTCTACAACTCCTTCCTCAATGGAATCTACACACAAAATCGAACAACAATGCTTTTATATGAGATGAATGATTTGACTACAGTTTAAAAATGACATGATAAGGGAATGCAAAACAACGATCTACAGCAGAGTAAGTAAAATCAATTGTCTGAGCAACGTCATTTAGACGCTGTGATGTACATAAAAATATAAATTAGCTACAAATTCAACAATAAAGGAATGGATCCCCATATGTTATTCATTACATTCACTGATTTTTTGATTAAAATTGATTCGAGGTTTGTGATTGTTAGTACACGCTATTATTATAAAAATTTTCTTGTCTAAAGGGTGTGGATGCGTTGAAATTTCAGTTGGAGCAGGATAGCCTTTTAAATGTTCATCAACGCGGGTAATAAGATGTCTGGAAGTTTCTCCGAAATAGACGTCATTGCACCGTCCACAAGTGTACGAATAATTACATTTAGCTTTAAGATCAGAGAAAACAGCATCTCTATTCCGAAAAACATGGCTGTCTTAAAAGTGTGAAAAACTGGTCTGACGATGATATAATAATTATAGTGTCACTAATATAATAAAGCATGAATATCACATATCAATTGAACATCTACATCATTTCCGTTAGTGTTCCCATTATGAAACAAGTATTACTGAATATGATACGCGCTGGTAGATGTCAGCGCCGCTGGAGACAAAAAGTTTTTGCTGTTCGCAATCGTAGGAAACCTACTTTTTCTACAGAGAACTCCAAGGATAAGATAATTATTGACTCATTGAATCATTCAATTTTTGAGTATAAGCACAGAATAACATGAAATTGCGAGAGAAATTTACTTTGTCTAATTTGCGTAACGGTGATATTTCACAGAACAGACATGACTGCTTCTGTGAATATTCCGCATAATTTCTTGTGCACCCGAAGTATTTTTGTCATCATACAAGCGCTTGCTATCAATTGAGAAACTAAACTGGTGTATTGCTTAAATCATTTTCTCGCTACAACTAAAATTTCCCCAGCAGTGAAAATAACAGTCTGGAGATCAAGAGTATTTATTCTTCCGAGCGAGAAATCATTCACAAATCTGAATGTGCATTGTGCATGTTCGGACCATCTTACTGCAGGAATCCGGGCTATCACGGTTATCAGTATAGGTACTAAGTAATTACTAATTAAGTTAATGATAAGTAAGTACTTAGTGCTTTTGACCTCAAAGTCCCTTCTTTCCAGAATAAAAATGAAATAACTGAATAATCTGTATTGAATAATTTTCAATGTTTTATTTTAACTGCGGAATCTAAGCCCAACACACGTTATGTATTTCATAAAAATGTTCTCCAATGACCCGCAAACTCATGCAATGAAGTTGAAGCACATTTTTGATAATACTATTTGATGTCCACAGAGAATGACAACTGTTATGTCAATAAAAGAGACCAGCACTTCTCGATTCCCCGATCGCACCCGCCTGTCCGAAGAATCGAACCGATTGGTTCCTCTTTCGATATTAAATATATTACGACAAACCTTTGTTGTTAGTCAACGCTGTATGATGTAGTGGAATGACATGTTGCTATACTGTCTTGCTGCAGACTGAATGCTGCTTGAACTCTGTCAATCATAATAAAGCAATAAGTTGTCGATGTCATTTAGAGATGAATTCTGCCTTCACTCGCATTCCTTTCGCATCGTCAGCTTGGACTAGTGAAGAAGGTGCGAGCCGCGAGGTGTCCAACACGGACTTCGGCTAAATTCCTGGTTCAGGCGAGTGCGAACGGGTTTATTCCTTTAATACTTATCATTCTCTTTACATGGTCTTCAACATATTTCGACGGACTTTTGTTAACAATTCCATTCAAATACAAAATGTAGAAAACATTCAAGTTCCACTACTATTTTTTAAGATAATATCACATTAGATTAAGCCATACAAAATTCTCAACATGACAAATGGTTGCGACAAACAATTGACATGAAAACAACTATAAAAAAGTACAATTAATAAAGCGCCAAAACCACAGAATTGATTAACAAATTAACAATTTGAAAACAAAAAACAACGCAAATTGCATGGGAGGCCTTTCGACCGGTTCTCTTTCAGGCATTACACCGGTGTGAAACAGATACACAAGCATTCAAATTGTTGACACTATAGAAATGATAAATCACTGATATGAAACAAAAAGAGTTAACGTCAATTACCAAGGTAAAGCTAAAGACAAAACGTTTTCTTTTTGTACACATAAATTTGGCCGGAGGCGTTTGATATACATACAGTGCCTCGGCAATGCGCAGACGTAACAGACTGCTGCGCCCCACATGAAATAAGACACTAAAAGCCGTTTCTAAAGGTTTAAACTTTTGCTCAAATACATGACGTGTGATAGAGCTGGACGGAGGATGTTTGGCACGTGGTCGAGTCTTATCTAAACGTAACCATTTTGGCAAGTGCTCGTTTACCCTTTCTTGAAGATGCCGACTTGTTCTGCCGATGTATTTGCATCCGCAAACACACACAAAAGAATCGATCACGTCAGATTGGGCAGTAGCAGGAAGGCGATCTTTCTAAGGGGCCACGGGAACTTTACGCAGAGAAACTATTTTCGGCTCAAAGGCTCAACGAAAATAAACAATTAATATCCCAAAATTCTCATTGCGCTCTACACAAGATAATGCAAAGCTTGATAAGTGCTTCATGTTTAAAGCCCCTTTATAATTACTTGGTAGAAGCAATAATTAGTAATCACATATAGAAGCAAATAGATCACAACGCAAAAATTCTTTAACTTGACAAAAAGTATACATAATGTCTAGGTTCCAATTTCACTTATTTCACACCTTAGAACATCATACAGCTGGAATTTAGATGCTAGCGCAGTGAAGAGTATTAACTTTGCTAATGTTTCCGAAAATGACTTTCTCATTGAGTGCCACTTAGTCATCGCATTACTGACTTCTACCGAAATGCTATTAACAAGAGACTAAATGAAGTAAAATCCCATCTGAACGAGGCGTGGCATAGAACATGTAAGAACAAATGAAAGACATGTTTAATTCCTACTTACCACGAAGGTTGTGTTTCCAGGTTGAATCTTTAATTCAGCTAAAACCCAAATACCATTTGATAATTTCATTGACTGATATAACATATCTTGTCCGTCAACAGTACGTTTCGCTGTCGTGAAGATGTTGTTCCTTTTCAGTTTATGTGAGCAAGCATCTACAAAGAAAATGTCTACTCAACTTTTCGTTATCATAATTACAGTTGTTTGAGCCAATCTTTTTTCTCGAAACTAAACATTAACAGCTAAGGCTTGTTATCAAATGTTGTTATAAATATAATGCACTAGTAGGCTCAATATCATTACTCACCAGAATCAATATTGACATTAACAATATGATATTGCGATTCATTGGCTGAGGGAATATCTTTCCAGGTTGCAAGAAATATCCGTTTCTCCATTTCACCGTCGTCCGTCAGTAAAAGACCAATAGGAATTGTACAAGCAAAGTAAAATACGTCGACGTTGTTTTTGATTGCAACCTGAAGTCGAAAATGATAATTATCAGTCAATCACAAATAATTATGGTCAAAGCATCTTTATTAAAAAACTACAAGTTGGTTTTCATCATCGATACTCAATTTTCATGTACTGTGATTGTCAGAAATTCTTATGCGTTCGCAACAAAACAATTTGTTCAACACAATTTGTCGCAACAATTTGCTCTCTATGCTAAAATATATTCTATACCGTTTCCAATGATCGATTCATTATGTAATGTCAAAAATGTAACCTGTTTTGAAATAGGTTTAACTCTCCAGCTGTGTAAGACCCTGCATGATGCATGGAAGCGAAACATGGACTTTGAGAGAAACTGAGCTGGCTATTCTGAGATAAACGGAGAGGGCGATGGAACACTGAAGAGCTAATGCGCTTGCTTAGGTTGAATGAAGATGTTGATAGTTTAGTAAGGATAAATGGAGTGAGATGGTATGGCGGCCATGTTTTGAGGAGGGATAAAGACAGTGCTTTGAGGAGAGCGCTGAATTTTTGAAGTTGGGGGTAAAAGAAAGCGAGGACGACCCAAGACAATGTGGAAGACGTAAGTGGAGGCGGATTGTCGCAGGATAAGCCTGACGAAAAAAACGCATTGGACAGAGGGAAATGGAGACGAGGTGTGAAGGCGATTGCGGCACGATAAGGTACATCCGGCCACCCTCGGACACGGTGAAATCACCGGATTAAAACTGGATAACTAACTCACACTATATTCATTCAATCAAAATTATTCTGGTGTCAAAAAAATTCCTTTGATCTCCTTTATATTACATTAAAATTTGGTGGCAATAATGATATCTATTGAAAGGCTATTCAATAAACAAGTTGAAATCTACATCTGGAACACTTTATACTTTAATCAAACAATTTGATAGAAATCCATGATACACCATTTAGAAATGTCTTGGATAAAAGCATGGCTACATTTATCATTGATGCGCGATGACTTCAATAGGTCGATCGATTTTGCGTTATACTCTGATGCTGCATATCTGAGTATTTATTTCAATTTTTGATGTCTCTCAGACGAGAAAAAACTGCTGATAACTCTGAAATATACCATGAAAGTAATTTACCTGTAATGTTAATAGAGGATCCATTTTCATTACTCCTCCGGTGGCACTGATGATAAGGCTGGTGCTAGTTTGCATATTGGGCGCTAAAGGACTTTGCACTTGCAGTGGCTGAGCAGGGACCAGGCCGAAGCTGTTTTTGTTAAATTGGATGGCAAAGTCGGACATGTACTGCAAAGCTTTGTTACTGAACGTCATCTCCATAACCATTTGCCCACCACGGCGAGCAAACGTACCCTCAATTTCAAGACCTTTGCCTCGTGCAGCGGGCAGCCAAACTTCTTTGGGAGCGACGTAGGGACCGGTACCTGAAATTTTAATATACAGTTGAGCCCAGGGATCGCAATTCACCCAAGAAAAAACGGAAAATTGGGAAAAACCGGGGTTTGAGTGCATAAATTTGAAACATTTACATTAGATTAATTTCGCATAAAAAACGGAAAAGAAGGAAAAAACTGATAATGGCGATCCCTGGTCGAGCCTCGCTAATCCGGACACTTGGGTTCTGGAGAATATTTCCAGATTAAGGAATTTTCCTTATTATCGAATCACATCTTTTGGATGGTATTCCTAGCATATCAAATTCATGAACTACAATGGTTCACTTTTGGTTAATGCGTGCACTTCTTGCATGTACTTACCCGGTTTTCAACAGATTATTATTATGTCTATTATTATCATAATGTTTATATACATATGTGAATTTTCAGGAGCTTAATTTTCAAGATTCATCATTGATTACTGACTGGCGAAAATCGCGCAACTCCTCCCGGGTTATTACAAACAGCATATTCCGATGACATTTCAAGACCTCCGAGGTCAAGAAATCATCGGTAAATTCGATGACTCCCAGGCTCGAACATCATCCCGTTTTAATACGTTTAAGTTATGTGAATTAAATCCAGGCTTGGCACTGATAACTTTGAGGCGATAGATTCCTGTTGAAGAAGTCTAATAAAACGATGGCGTAGGACAAAGAACGTCCATCAACAGCAAATGCAACTTGCATTCGATCGATTCTAGCAACATTTCTTGTGATAGTGGCAATATTCAGCTACATGGAAACATACATCATTCGCAAGCTAAGTCTTCAAAACATGAATAAATTATCTTTGACTGTCACTATAGGTCGATCAAAGCATGGGTTTATAGATGGTATATCTTGCAAACGAAGAAGGATCAATAATGCCTAAATTGCTTTTTTTAAATAAGCTTAAATGCTTATTTTTCTATACTTTGATCATCGAAATCGGATGATAAGAAAATACCGGAGAAGGGATTTTTGAAAATAGATCGGCGTGAAATGGGCTAATGCTAGAATATTATTTTGCCATGACATAACTCATTTTCACTGTACATGCATCGAGGTCAGCATTTCTATCAATATGTTATTGGAAGATTCCTTGCTTATGAGTCACAGTATATTCTTTTCGCTCGGAAAGAGACAAATTTATCCGATGCAATATAATGTAATTGTCTTGGCAATTGATTTCAGCCTAGCTATCTTCAAGTAGTGACTGACTTTGTGATTACTGAGTTTAGATTTAATATTCACACCAAGATGTAAAAATGATGGACGTAAAACTCCAGAATTACAAAATACATGTAGATGAAAATGATTTAGAATACGTGTGGATGAGTGGGAGATATGTGGCAGCTACATTTGATGGCTACATCCAGACTGCGTTAACCAGATGTCTTCTGCATCCAACAAAGTTTAATATTTATCACAACCACAAAAACTACTTCCAAAATCTAAGAAAATTTGAAATGATTTAAATATACTCGTATGTAAATACTGTTTTGCTGATGTTATTGACGACCTACGCACAAACTGATGAATTATGAACCTCCTTTCTATAAACGAAATTCCCATCATATACTGTCACCTAAAAGGTTTAACTCGTACAATAAAGCTGTAGGCTTACTTCGGCAGAGTCAAGATACGGTAGTTGCCCTGCAATGAAGTAAAATTCTGTCTGGTTGGATGGGTTTAACAATGATTTACTCAACACTTTATGACGGGCTAGGCCTTTCGTCTTTTGTTCAAGTATTTATTTCAATCATTTCTATCTATTCACTTGTGTATCCACTCGTAAATGTATTTAAACTGAAAAGATTCAGCGCTAATAGCTAGATGGCAAGGTACTTGCGAGCATCAGATTATTCAGTAATTCATTTTTTTGCAGATGCTTTGAGCTGTTTGTCGAAAGATTGTATCTTGACGTCGACACCGAATGTCATCAGATAATGCAATGAACATAAGAAATATTTGTACACCAATCCAAAGTGATTGCTTTTAGGGGACCAAATAAGAAGGTAAAATCCTTTACAGGGATAGACAAAGTAAAAGGCTTCCGGAAAGCGCAAATATAAGATATCAATTATGCATTCTGATGATATCATCTACAATTATCAATTTGGTTGGAGGTGCTACACAAAACTTTAAAATTTACATGTATTTCCATGCACTGCACAGCACATCCCCATAACCACAGATTTGAGTAATTCATATCAACTGTAAAAGGATGTTGATTGCTTGAAAATTAATGATTGTTAGAACAGAAAAATAAACGAGTATCTCAAAGAATTCGACAGCATTGTCTGTGTCTGAAAAATAACTCCTACTAATTCATTAGACATGAATAAATTGCCTTGAAGACTCATAAATATAAGAAGTTAAAGGAGAACTAGAAACAAAAAGAGCTACTTACACACACCTTCAATAAGAGAAATATCTGATTTCAATAAGCTTCGAGCTTCTGAAAATTCGTGATGCTACACACTTCATGACATCTCTCGAATCCCAGCAAGAAAAATTTGGACAGTGCATGTGAAGATTTTTCGCTCCCGAAATAATGGAGATGTCATAATTTTCTTTGCTTGAAATGATCTTCGTGCCATAATTTTAGCGTTTCATATTCGAAACATGGCATGTATTAGTTTGGAAAATCATTTAGATCTGAATAGCTTGTATCAATGAGAGAGCTTATCAAAGATCTTTATATAGCGTAAGTCAGATTACGCACGTATTATAATATATCAATTGCTGTCGAATACAATTAGGATATGTCGTCTGGATTTCTGTTTTGATCATTAATAGTCAACAAACAAAACATTTCTATGTAGAAAATATTTTCATTGATAATGAGGATGGAATTATAAATTGATTTCGAACTTGACAGTTAAATTTGTATTTTACCCGATGGTCCATCTGCAAAAAAAAACAAATCTTTACATATGAAGTATCCACTGATTGATGAAAAAGAGATGCTCTGCTTGACTGCACATAAGGAATCACAATGATAAAAAATCAATAGCATAACAATAGCAAATAAAGCATGATCAACTATACAATGTTTGATCTTCGCAATGGTTTGGGTTCTTTCAATCATACTACCCAAAAAATCCAACTTTGCTCTGATCAGCAATAAAAGATATAACAATGATTTATTGGTGCTTGGCATTGTTTTTCAGTCGTTCATTAATTCGAAAATCGCTGACTTGCTGCTTGGTTAATCAGAACTGCCTATTGATGAGAAAAAATTGCTTTCGTAATGACGCGTCTTTGTACTGGAAGCTCTATAACTAGGTTACTGAATCTGATTCTAATTCAAAATCTGGTGTCCGTACCAGTGCTGCCACTCTGATATTTAGAAAATCCCACGCAGGTGAATTTTTTTCACGCAGGCGTATTAAACAGTTACATGTAGCGCTACATCTACTTTACAAGACAAGGTTTATAAGTTCAACTTTTCCTTTCATTTTGTTTTGACTCATCACAACTACATGTGACCGTATGTGTAGGCTGTGTGGTGGTTATGTTCTGATAAATTTGATCTTAAATTACTATCTGTGAAACTGCTTCAATTCGACCGGACAAGGACGAAACGTTGTCACCGACATTTTTGCGAAAATGAGACTTTTATATATTCGGAATGCGTATTGTCGAGCTGTCACGTACCTTAATTTCTGTGTTCAAACCCTTTGAAGCATGAACTTGAGGAGCGTAAAGGAACAAGAAGCCATAAAGAACAATAAAATTTTAAAATATTTCGAAAAATCGTCACATGGTGCTTACAACGTTTCGTCTTGATACGGTCCAATTATGCTTCAACCTGCGTTGAGAATGTATTATGGAAGTACATGTACGGTAAGTCTAAAGAGTGCACACTCTATTTTTTCTGTACTTATTCTCTTGCTTCCTTCAGACGATTAGCTCCGCATTTTAATCTACATTTAGATATTGCAGCTGCGCAATCAACCAAAAACAAATGCTTTCAATTCATCAATACATGTATTTTGAAAACAACAAATCGGTAGAGAGTATCTATCAAAACAAACGCAAGACTCGTAAAAAAAAAAATAACAGAATATATCTATCAAAAGACCATAATAGTAAAAAAACAAACTCAAAGAGCTAGGAAGCTCTAGTGTACAGTCTACTAAAAAAGTCATAAATGAAATTATTCGATTAAAAATAAGCTCCAACGAATTATGCTCAGCTCTACTATAAAAATGTCAAACTTTCGAATACAAAATACATACGTACTGACAATGCATGTACATGCTACTACTACACACTGTACAAAATATACTGTATAATTCAACTAAAAAAACTTTGAGTAAAAATTGGCAAACTGTTCAATTGTTTTCTTTATGATTTTGTCTGTTCCGCTGTCAATTTCTTTTCGTCTTTTTCAATCTTCTTGCGTTTCATCTGAATAAGCGACAGTTTCTTTTGATACTCAGCTATCATCAATAAAGCAGATGATTCTTCTTCTTGGAGTTCGCTTTTATTTGATGCTGCTTGTTCAACAATGCCATCTGCTCTTTCGATCTTTTTTCTTCCTCAATTTCTTCCTCCAATTCCTCCGATTTTTTTCTTGGCCTCTTTCTCTCTCTTTCCTGGTATGATTGAGCATTGAAACCCATTTGAACAACAGATAACCAGCATGAGTTCGATTTCATTCAAACAGTTTCGCTTTTTTTATAACTGGATCTGACAGACAACGAAAAGCACGTTCTACCGCAGCATTTCCGTGAGGTATTGACAAAACGGAGGTGGACAATCGTGTGAGAATCGGATAGGCTTGTTGCGAAGTGTTGCAGTCACCGATGGCAGTCGATTTCAGACTCCCGACATGAAGCCAGTGCTGAACTATATCGTTCAGTTCTTCAACTGCGCGTGAAATCCTATCAGGGATGTGACATCTTCACTGCTGTACATGTACTTCTTTGGCAATGGAAACATGTTTCATCTTTTTCCGAAGAGCAGGATCCAGATCCAGAAACGAAGTTGCCTCACTCGCGTAGCCTTGAAGTTTACTGGACAAGTACAAAAACTTTCGGACACGGTTGAAAAATTCAGTGCGCACTGTTCCCACCGATAATGGAAGTTGTGATCAAATGAAATTTTCACTTTCACGCAGAAATATTTTTTTTCACGCACTGCGTAAATTTACGCAGGAGTGGCAGCACTGGTCCGTACTCTTCCATGCTTCACCCACGGTACGAAAGCATTCTGGAAGCTAGGGTGGGCAGGTTTCACAAACTCGCAACTCTAACCAGGTTAGGGTTAGTGACCTCTAGGAATGCGGTGGTACCTCCCGAGGGAGACAGACTCGAACCCTGGACCTTTTGCGCTTCTGGACCGAAGCGCGGCTTTTAACCAATTGAGCTATATCGTCCATGACGATATACCAGTAAAACTAGATTAATTAATTACAATGTGAGGTTGAGTATGGCGCGCTTTCTGTGTGACTTCTTTAATCAAAATTTAGACTATAAACAGTGAAATATCACTGGAATGCTTAATGATATTTCACTGTTGGTAGTCTAAATTATGATTAAAGACGAGATCATGATGAGAGATATAAACAGTGAAATATCATTCAGCATTCCAGTGACGTTTGACAACTGAAGAGTTTGAATGCAGAACGCGATACAAAATTTGAAAAATCCACTGAAATATTCCTTATGGATACACAGATGTTCTGGTTAAATAGTTGACTATATCTCCAATTATATAGTTAATTTAATCATTCATCGGTACTGGAATGATGTCATCTTTCTCCACTCGCTTTGCTGATGTTCAATCATTATCACAATTTGTAGTAACTGGAGCGAACCGAATGCGCTGACGTTTTATTCAAAATAAAACTACAGCACACTGTAAGTATCCGTATCATTCATAAATGATACAATATGGCACCACACTAGCAGTGATCGCATTTTTCCTCAAAAATTAAGGGTGGGGGTATTTTTCCAGTTTTGCATAAATAAATTTTTGATCATACAGGCAAAACCAAGATCAGACCATCTCATATTACAATGTAAATGTAACGATTAGAGGCTGTTCAATTACTACGAGTCTAAAAGTTGCTTGTCAGTTTGATATTCTCAACAAGTAAAAAAATTGCTGTTTTCTCTAAATGACTACCATTGCGCTTATCACGTCTTGCATACAAATTCTTCAACTATTTCTTTGTTTTTAATGGCACAATGGACGATGCACTGCAGATAGTCATTATTTTCTATTTTTCTTGATATCAGAGATGCAGCGTTTATGAAAGCAAATAGGGCAAAATAAATTAATAATAATGAATAAATGAATAAACAATAATAATTCAATTATAGGCTGAAACGGGTCTTGCACATTTAAATTGCTAAATTTATATACTTTTGGAGCATTCATGGAGAGATCAGGAGTGTGGGTATGAAGAAACAAGTCACTAAATTGCAAAATCTGGTTTTAGATATTTTTGTTTGAGATGCTGAAGTGTTGTACTCACCAGTGAAGCCGGGACCGGTGTTGAGGCTGTCGAAGATATCAGCGAGGGCATCCGCGGATGACATAGGAATTGAAGAAGCAGGAGGAGCGGTGGCGGACATGGACAGACCACCAAGAAGGGAATCTTCACCTCCACCTCCCAGAAGATCGACAGCAGCCGAGGGATGAGAGGGAGGAGCGGATGATTGGGGCATCTGTAAGAGGATCAATACAGACTGGTTCATGGATACTGCTTGAATCATTCGATTGATTCCTTAAATATCCATAAATTTTTACTCATCCATGTCCTATCTAAAGCGCAAAACTAGATTAGCAAACAAAAATTTTGGTCTTGCGAAGTTATTGTCACTCAATACGAGATATAAAGATGACTTATGCATATTTACTTATCAACATTTAGACAGTTTGTTAATGCTAATCTACCCGAATGATTTGATTGCTGAAAGAAACGGGAATAACAACGAATGTGTAGCCTATTTAGATGTTAATATTAGTGCTTTTCAAGAGGGAGTCCACTCATCAGTGTATCACAAGGTTGATGATTTCCCTTTTGAAGTTGTATTTTTCACCTTTCCTGAAAGTCTTCTTCTTCCTATATGGGTAGTACAATTTTTTGCAGGTCAAGTTTTAAGATATTTACGTATTTGCTCACATTTATGCTATGTTGTTGATAAGATTAAAATCACATGCCAATTGCTTGCAAAAAGAGGCTATCTTTTATGTGATTTAAGAAGATGCATGGAAAAACTTCTACGCAAGCATTTTTCACTCCTGCTAAAGTTTGGCTTGTTTTCAAGCAAACAATTTTCCGTCCAATGTGGTATGATTTGAGTGCATCCACAGTATTTTGAGTACCGTTATTTCAGTGTATTTTATTTTTGTTTTATGGGGTACGCCTATGGCGTGGGTCCGCCACTGTTTATTCGTCGAAGATGCTAAAGGACCCGAAACGAGACGAAAGCAGTTGGTCATCTTACTGATGAGCCCTTTCTATATTTTCTTGTATATATTTGTTTTAGTGTTGTTTTGTCCAGTTTTACTTTCATATTTTCGTTCTTGTCTGCGTGAACTTTTGAGAATACGTGTGTACAGTCCAGTGAACGCTTAATGAGTCCTTTTCAGGACTATCTTACATTTTCTATATACAAATAATTTTTTTATTTTATTATAGGTGCTATCCGCACGTTAGCCGACTTCAGTTAGGTAAAGGTTAACAACATCTAGTGAGAGCGGTGGTACCTGGCAGACGGAGTGAAACCCAAGACCTTCTGCACTTCGGCAACGAAGCGCGGGCCTTTACCAAAAGAGCTACCCTACCACCATTTTCAACTAGGTTTCACTGAGCTTATTATGCATTTTTATGGAAATTTCACTTCTCACACAGGGCCAAGATATGACAAGACTAAATAAGATCCCAACGGCTAAGCTTCATAAGGAGTCACCTGTGCACAAACTAATTGCTTGCAACTGATCTCGTCTCTCTTGGATGTCAAGAATGCAACCCACACATTCAGTGATGCAGATCTCTCCGCTCAATAGGGACAACCGCTTGATGACGACAAATTCTATTCAGTCTCTATTCTATTCAAATCAAGATTTTCCTGTACACAATTCTCTGGATAAATGGAACATCACTCCGCTGTATCGAAACATTTCAATCGGAAGCTAATGATTGGTTTAAGTGAACAGGTAGCTGTTTACATAGGGTGAAGCTTTGTCGAACTGGTATTAAACTTCCACGTGACTCGCCACAGGAAAGTATTCGATCAAAGTAAAAAAGAGGCAGATCATGAGTGATGTGGATGCAACCATAGCAACTAAGGTATCATATACAGCGGCCAATCGGGAGAGGACAAAGGGTGGAAGCAGGCCAACCAAACGTTCCTGTGCCAATACATTCAAAAATGATGGAGGCCCTAGGATACTATGTCAGGACTTCTTAGAAATATCGGTGAGTGGTCACTCCTCGCAAGAATTATCTCAGCTGCTCAGAAAGCAACGATAGTGAGATGGATTTAGCTTTTTTTAAAAAGCTTTTAAGTGTACCGGCTTTCTTTTCGACAGTAATTAGTGAATTTCCATTAAGACAACAACTTTTGATGCGTTCCAGCCGTTCTAGCGACGACTGCTAGAGATGAAGCATTGTCCAATCGTAAATCTCTTGAGTGTTCCGCTAAAGCGGAATGTACTGGATCAGAAAGATTTAACAGTAACTAAGTTTAACTAAAGTTTAACAGAAACTGTTTGAAGCAATGCTGTAGTTCAGACAGAATACGATTCCTCAACGAAGACAATAGAAAGATTTTGTCTCTATACTCTGCGATTTCCATTTCACTGATAATAAAAGTTGTTAGTTCTTGTGATCAGCTGTATTTCTTATATTCTAACAAAAACGTTAAGAACAACTTTGCTACAACGCAAAGAATAAATTTAGCAAAGTGCTGTACAGTATGTCAGCGCACTTTATAGCAACAATGCAATCAACAGAAATTTGTAATTATCCAATCAGAGAACCACAATGCTTCAAATTATTTGGCAGGTATTTAAAGGATGTCACTTTTCCTCCAGACAAACTCTATAGCCTCCTGATTAAGATTTATTGAACGAGATTTACTGTCCGATCGGAATTCAACGACACTCCTCAAGCTGAGTTTCACAAACACATTACTATGGATAACTGTCAGGAACGGTCAGGATAGGCTCTTTTTAGAAGTTCAGACTTTAGGACTCTCTTGAAGGCGATCATTGACGGAGCATCTTATTGGAAGACAAGCAAGCTTATTGGAAGGTTATTCCAGGTGCGAGCTGCAGCTATAGGGAAAGCTCGAGCACCAGTTGTCTTCAGTCAGGAAGTCGGAATGAGAAGTTGATCGTTGCAGGCAGATCGGAGATGTCATCGGGAAGGGTTGGTAGACACATGCTGGAGACAGGATGCCAGATAGCTAGGGAAACCAACCCGAAAACATTTGTAAGCAAGGCCTGCTGGACGAAATGCTATACTGTCTCGCTGGAGAAGGGAGGTTACATGATCACGAGTGAGGGGTAGATTAAGAGTCGGGTACTGTCGTGGAGAACTGATTGGCGTTTTGATAAGGTACTGTCAGAAAGACCATAAAGGAGGATGGAGCAATAATAAAGGCGGGGATGGATGAGAAAAATCATGAGTTTTCCAAGATGCGTCCATAGACAGTAGCCTGTGAGATTGATGCCCAACCTTGGACGGAATTCAAGCAAGTCAACAATGCTGCTCGAAATCGTTGTTTCAATGCAGTTTTGTGTAAACGATTGCGGGTTGCTTAATTACCAACACTTACGTTTGTACATTTTTCTAAGTTATTGATTAAATGCTGATCACTGTTATGTTTTGAAGTGTTAATAAAATAATGTGCAACTCTTGCGAATGTGTTACAGTTCCCTTTGTCTACTTGATAGTTATTGCTCATTCGATCTTCAAATTTGCAGTGGACTGAGAATAGAGGATTTTGAAGTCACTTCATTGTAGACTCCTACGGGCGTTTCTCGTGTTAATATGTCATGTTCCATTTCAGCACGACCAAGTTCAGTTTGCTCCTTGATGACATAATTTATTGCTAAATGGCGTACAAACATCTTAATCTAACTTGCCCGTTTATGTAGAGAGCCATATACATGTATTTGTATTCTGTTCTTGAAATGTTTGTCATGCAGCAACTTCTGTCATTTATATCAATGTACCCTGGCCAGTTCACCCTTCACCTTATGTAGCACTACTAGGGGACGTGGACAATAGCTATGACACATTATAACTAACATGTGTTGAAACTCCGCATTCATTTTCGAGCAAGTCCAAATCAAATCCTTCAATGTTATGATGTCGTTAATATCCAGTATCGTTGCACATGCATATCTTAGTGTGTATATGTGTGGGCTGTAAATATATTACGCCACATGTCAAAATCCTCAACTTTCTCTGACGATTTTCAGATATTTTCTACATGTGCATCATCTACAATATTGGTGTGCAACAGCATAATTTGCTTCATCACATCAGAAATGAGACATTGGCAGATAACATAACAATATTACCTTGTAGTAGATTGTCTGATGGCAAAAAATCGCATCGATCACTTACCAAGCCAGGTGCCAAGCCGGAACTGACCATTGAGGACGGGGTAGCACCAAAGTCAATGTCTAACAGATCTCCAATCAAGGATTCTTGAGTAGGAATGACTGTTTGTTGAGGCGCTGGTGGAGCAGATGATATGGAAGGACCGCTGCTGCCTCCCTGAAGAAAAGGATGCAGGGAATATAGTATAGGAAACACAAACATCGATTCTGATGGAATGCTGGTCCATTGATACCGGCGACATGATATCCCCTCCCTCAATCTCAATTGCTTACCGGAAAGAATATATCAGAAAACCGCTATTACTTAATTTCCGCCTCAGAAAAAGAGAGGCAAACAGATTCTTCTAGAAACCAGAGTTCAAATCTATAAAACAATTTAAATCTTAGCATAGATGTCAGTGCAAAGTTAATTAAGTCTCCGTGAAGCCACAAGTCTCGATATCTCAGCATTGCATCTTCAGTATGAATTGTGAAACAACATTTTCAAGATAATGAGGGGAATTGAATAACACTCAAACTAAAAGTTGACTACCAAGAATTGTAACTGATTTTCTTCCGGAAATTATAAGCTGCATTACAATTTTTGCACCCGGGAAATGATAGCAAGGGAAAGTAAGAGGAGCAACACCGGCACTTAGAAAAATCTTCACTCTTTAAATCAAAATAGACTGGTTCTAACACAACCTGGCTAACTATCGTCTTGGGAAAATTTCAGCTTCATTTTATATAGAGAAATACTATGGTTATCTTTTGGTAATTCTCACGATATCGTAGCCATGGTCTTAGCCTTCCGTTGTTGTTTATTTGTGTTTTTTTTACTTTGCTTTGCCTCAACTAATGTACGAAGACATGTCAATAACTTATGAATAAGGCAGCCTCCACATACTGGTAACTTTCCCCAGATTAGGGTAAATAACAGCTATAGTGAGAAGTCGTGAGTTATCCCGACAGTATAATTGAAAACTAATTCTACAAATGCCATCATAGTAAAAAAAAACTGCAGCGATAAGATCATATTCTGTCAATGGACAGGATAAGTATGCAAGTGGATTAAAGAGTATTCTTCCCCGACCAAAGACTAGTGGAATACGTCTACGACCAAGAGTGGAATATGTCGACATAAAAAATCCTCTCATCACAATGGACTTCATGCTACGGACATACAACTGCAATCATAAAAGATTCAAAGCACTACAATGACTTGAAGCATTGATGAGCAGTGTCATTATCATATTATATGCCGATTTTATTGACATCATTATATGATTGCAGTCATTGAAAAAATTACATGGTCAATAGAAATTTGAGAGTGAACATTTCAATACACAATAGTTAGTTAATCTGACAATAACAGATACAGTAAATGTATTTATTTTCCGCTGTAATCGATTTTAAATACCACGGCGTGACCAACTTAATGCCTGACACAAACAAGCAAAATCCATCAAGCAATTCAGCACAAGTCAACTGCTTCGCAGCAGTTAATAGTTCAAATCTTTTGTAACCTTAAAAATGTGCACTTTAGAAATAAGCGAAAATTATGATCATACGACGTTCGGTTCATAGATACACAATAGTCGCAGCTCTTTGTAATTCACATCAGCGATTCCGCGGCTTCATCAACCTTCAACTTTCCTAAGGATTTGAAATTAGCGCAGCGTCAAACTTCGTAGCTAAATATTAGAAATGTTTTTTTCTAATTTCGCTACCACACTTCATCAGTCAATCATTTGAGAACGTTAAGTTTTAATTTCTTGCTATTGAATTTCTGTAAATCCTCTTGCGACGACCTGGGTCAACAAACACACCTCATCCGTCAGCCGTCGTTTGTAAGAATACGACTTCCTGGCAAAGATCTCTACTTCGTGACTGAGCATTTCAATTCTACTATTTAATTGTGAGTAGTTGCTTGAATCATCTCAAGTCTTTATCTGAATTCGCAGATCTTCCTGTCATCAAAATCCTGCCGACGATATTCACATTAGTTCCATGATGCGCATTCAAACAATAAGTTTAAATCCTCGGAACCAATCTTCGTATCTCTGAACTGATCGATAATTTCAATCTTTTCCTGCGGCGGGACCTTGTGAATAGAAATACTTACTTACAGGTGCATAAAGCCAGCGCTGTGGCCTTGAGGTAGAGTGTTCGCTTTGCGTCCGGGAGACCTTGGTTCAAATCTTAGTCGGGTCAAACCTTAGACTTTTAAAATAGGTGCACTCTTCATTCTTGCTAAACACTCAGTACAAAAAGAATACACGACGTAGCTGAAACACAAAGCAAAACGCATCTTTTAAATTATAAAGATAGACTACAGGTAGTGGGTAGGTATTGAGGCAGATGGATACTATCATAGCTATACTTAGCATGAATACCCACGGAATGTGAGTGTAGTGAAGTTGCAGCATAAAAAAATCTAGAAATAGCTCTAACAGGCCTGTGGCGCTTACTTACAAAAAATAGAGGAATTTTGACGCTAAAAATAGAGGAAGTGAAAAAGGATTCTTTTGCAAAATTCTAACTTATTTGTGGTATGTGCAAGTGTGTTTGGAAAATTGCACAGCAAAAAACGGTTTTTCAACTCAATGAATTGTCTCTAGAACTAGTTCCCTATATACCGCTTGTCCCTCACCCCGCTAGAACCATTCAACTGAACACACATTTTTCCGTTGTAAATACATCCTATATATCTTTTTCTGTTCCCGTCAAGGAGCTCTGTTGGTTCTGATATGTTCTGTATATTCTGTTGGTGTGTGATTTACATACGGATTGAATAAAGAACATTTTAAACTATCTATTTATTGAAACAAATTAACAAGTTTGTGTAACATGATGCTTGTTATACAATTTGTTCAACGGCACTATGTATCAACTCCAGCATTTGAGAATTCTCTTGGCGGCATCAAAATCTGAAGAAGAAAGATTTGTACAGAGGATGTAGACTTCATGACGCAATATACTCGTGGACGTACCTTTGGAATAATAGCCTTTTTCTCAAGAAACTTTACATCAGTTGTTTTTGAATGTAGATCGAGAGAAATCTGTAAGTGATCATTTAACCTTTAACAACGTAGTTTAGTCGAAAATCAGTCGACTTACCATCTGCAATTTTACTTTGCTTAGGCAATGGCCTATATCTTGAATGAGACAGATTCTCTGTGAACTTTCGCTTATTTGAGTTCTGTTTATTTTACATTTGTTGTAACTCATCCATCTTCGTTTGAGCACTTTCCATCATAGCTTGTGCTACTCCAATATTCTCGACATTCTTATTTTGGATTGATGTTTTGATTTTTGCACTAGCTTCTTTCATCAAATTATTTGCCACGGACATTTCTCTCTCCATTATTCGATCCATATCGTGGAATTCCCGCAATCTTGAATTGATATTTTCTTTTTCAATTTCGACCTGTTTTTGTTCCGCTTCGGCTTTGGATGTATCTTCCTTACTTTTTGACGCTTTTGATTTCTGTATGCTGTCTTTGTAGATGGCTCGAGCAGCGGTCATTCTTTCTATCAGCGACTTTGTTATCGGCAAATTTTCAGGTTTCTCTCCCAACGACATCAAGCTGTCATTAGTAGTTCTAAGAGCCTTAATACTTTGAAGAGACAAAGACGTTCTAGTAGTGACCATCAAGAACTTATTCCGTGAAAAGCCTCTTTCAACATCTGCACTTCCGTGAAAGAAGCACAATACTGCTTTACTCAACTTTGTCAAAATTGGGTACTTAATCTGTCCATCAGTCCGCTTAATTTGAAATACTTTGCTCCAGTATGCTTCAACTGGAACGGAAGAGCACCACGACTCCTGGATCAATGGTTCGATGGAATATTGCATCCATTCATCCACGAGTGAATCAATCTCGTTTGGTTTCACAACAGCTTTCAAGTTTTGGCTTAATATTTTGACATGAGTCAATCCGTTTTCTTCCGTTCTGCATGAAGGGCTCATGCACCGCAAAGACTTCAAAACAGGATTAGAAAGTGGGAGCTTTTTCGATAGGTGTCCCGCAACCGCGACGTTAAACCTTTTGACATCGGCCCGAAAACTCAAGTGCTGTGATGGAGTACACTGTTTGAGTAACGATTCTGCTTTTACCCCTATGTGAATTGTCTCAAGTTGGTTTTCAGTACATTCCATGTCAATTTCTAAAAGCTGATGTCCTTCTTTTTGTGCAACAGTGTTCGGTCGGATGAACCTCAACAGTAACATTCCGATCAAATCAGACAACTGGGTGTACAATAAATGTACTAGCGGGCCTTCCGTTTGGAAAAAACGTTCAAATTTGTCAAAAACCGATGAAACAGAGACAATGAAATGGATTTTGGCTTCGAAAGTTCTATCCTGCAGTGCAGCTACCATTCTGTTGTATCGAGCGTTGGATGTGCAAATTTTGTTGTTCTGTTTTATAGACACTAAGAAATATTGCTTCAGTGCAACAAATTGCTAATCTGATACACACAGGTCCTAGTGACAGCATGATTAATGTAAACTCCACCTGTAAATTATATATGTTAGATAACATTTAATCAATGTAAAGGGACCAAAAAACACATTCGAAATCTGTTCGACGTATACTTGTATATTTTCCCTACTGATGTCTTTAACAACGATACATCATTATCAACATTAATACATTTTTAGAGGAAATAGAGGAAATTTTCTAAAATAGAGCATTTAATAGGAGAGGGACCAAAAATAGAGGAAATAGAGGACCTGCCACAGGCCTGCTCTAACTAAATACAAGAGGATGCTCGTACCCAGGAAAGATATTATGCTTTCCTCACAACAACTCTTCACTTGTGGTTAAACTTGAATCCTGTAACTCCTGATTCATGTCATTAACTATTGAACCACAGGATTACCAAAACGTTTGTCTATTGTACATATACTCGTATATCTAATACAAATGATGCTTTTACAAATCTATGTCATATCCGCCGCTAGACATAACCTTTATCACTTTCTGATCTTCTGATAAAACTCACGACCGATAACACAAATAGATAGTTGGTCTCCATGGTGGATGGAAGAGCAACATTTCCTCAGAATAATAGACTTCAGATTTGAAACTCATGTTCGCTTCTGTCTAATAGACAGCGATTTTTATGGTAAGATTTGCTAAGGCCTATCACAGGGAGAGTTATGTGCTTATTCTTCATCTGGAATGAAAGGAGCAGAATACCTATTAGTGGTGATAGCACCCTCCATGTGACTGAACAAAAGATTGCACTGCACTTATTTTTTCATCACAAAATCTTTCGGCGTGTACCGCCACTTAACACTGGCCTCCGATGCAGGCCGAAAATTCTTGCGTGGACAAAAAAGTGATAATCAATTTAAATTGATAGCAGAAGTCATTTTTTTTCTTTCGATCCATCACGAACCACTTCTCATCTAAAGCTCCATCACATGGATAACAATAAGGTCTAAAAATTCAGAAAATCATGAAAAACTGATGTTTTCATGCATAGATTTGACGTAAGTAGCTGCAAAAGATTTAAATTTCGGAAAATTGAGGACCCTGCCTTATCATTATATCCGTGAGCTACTATTGTGGTTGTTTTAGCACCACGTAAATCAACGATCAAAGATGAAGAAGAAACTGTGCTCCACAACCGTCTAATTCCAAGATAAAATGGGATATTTACAAAATTATAAATGCGATTGTTGACGTTTCGGCGGTCGTCTTTATCGAGACAGATTACAAATTACTCTGAAGCAAATTGTTCAGCACTGGTTGCTGTTGCTGGATCTCCATGAAGTCAATTCATTTTCTGGCAGATGTAGAAAGCAAATTCTGATGTACTGTATGACAGACCACTTAATGCTAGCAATCACATCATTCACAGAACCGTGGGGCAGCTGAGGAAGCTCGAGAACAATGTTCCAAAATACGAGACAAATGTTAGTCTTCCATCCACCACTGAGACTAACTATCTATTTGTGTTATCAGTTCGGATTCACCAACATGCTCAGCATTGCAAATATAACATTTAATAAGATAGATAATACATTCAAGATAACAGAGCTTTGACCGAGAACTTACAGAACACTTACAGGTATTGCAATCCGAAGGAGAAAGATCTAAACGAGGCTTACTACGCATAAGATTACTAAGATTGCGAGAACGAAAATAAAACATTTACAAAACTAGATAATCCGGTCATGCGGATGAAAGAATTACATTTTCCAGAAAAAACAATCTATAAAAGATGAAGTCAAATAAGAATCTTGAGCTGGGCGCTCATGTCGAGCTTCCTCAGGTTTGAAATGAAATACACATCCTTCAGCTTGCTTGATGATAAGCGGTGGGTATCCAGTCCGAATGAATCTCTTCTTCACTAAAATGCGACTGGACTGAAGAAATTGCTGAGAGCTCAGTCTAATAACACAAGGATTCATTTGAAGTCCTGTTGATGAATACGGACGGACCATTCGTTCTCTTATTTTGGAACATTGTTCTCGAGCTTCCTCAGCTGTCTACGTACACGTATCGTCTCACCGCTATGTGAATGATGTGATTGTTAGCATTATGTGCTTCGTTATACATCAGAATTTGCTTTCTACAGACAAAAGTTGAATTCAAAGGAAATCCAGCAACATCATCAAGTGCTGATCAGTTTGCTTCAGAGTAATCTGTAACCTGTCTCGATAAAGACAACCGCTGAAACGTCTACATTTTCATTTGACCATTTTGCACATATCTCATTTTAAGTTGTTGCAATTTAATGATCGTGAAACACATTTTCTATTTCTTTTTTATATACTCTAACCGACCGATAGCCATCATCAAGGAATGCATGTCTCACATTGAATCAACTATTTAGCACGTTTTGTCATCGATAAGGTGCCCCTGATAACAACAGAAGCATAAAGAATCCCAGAAGAACTTATCTCAAATTTACGCAAATGGAAGTGAAATAATCGAGAAGCGATCTCACTCTCGGTCAGATTCTGAAGTTAGATAATTCATTCTCTTACCTACCACAGTCATTCCAAATATTGTAGAATAAACACTTCTGATTACAAAGCATCATAAGTTTTACAAACGATAGATTAAATACATTACTTCGAAATGCTAGCCACCTCCAACATTCCTATATAAGACATTTGAAGAACAAACATAAAATTAGATATGAAAAAAGGGCTTGTCTACTACACAAAAATCAACAGTCAAGACATCTCATCTTCATTTTTAGGTACAATATTGACCGTCGTTTAATGCTAACATTCACTTATTCGACTAAGCTCACTCTTCTTGACTAGTATGGAGGTGAAGGTCTAAACAAGAGAAAAATCAAATAGATGCAAGTTTGTTTTTAAGAAAGGTGCATGTGCGAGCAGCCTCTGCGTCAGAGATCCGCTTGTCTCAGTTTGAATGATCAGGCTAGGGGCCGAAACCCGCCTAAGCGAGTACCTGCTGAAGACCGACTTTCCGCAGCATCATGTTTTACAACTTTTTGATCTTGTGATTTATGAAGAATTCGAAGACAGTGAGTTAACACACATTATAAATTTTTAGGAGAAATTTCATGAGAGGCACTCGGTGCATAATTTGTGAGACTGACTGAAAATCCGTCATGCCAAGGTTATTTGCTTTTCACGATGTTGAAACAACCTGGTAAAAATTTATTAAAAAATTACTTTGCAGTCTATTTTATCTATGAACGTCAAAATTGTCGCTGGAAAACAGGAACATCTAGAACTTCGCAAAAATCATAAAGACATCGTGCGGTCGATGCTGTTCAAAAAGTAAACATTTCGATCAGGAAGGAGAGGACAATGATCCGAAGTCATTAATTCGGATGTCATATACTCATTGGCTGACGGTGGTCATCGTTCGTTTTGTCGTTTGCTTTTTGATGAAATTTTGCGATGGATTTTACAAGCTCTGGAAATACATCAGTCATCAAATGATTAAATTTAATTGCACTGTTACAGCTGGATAGCAAAGGCGTTTTTTACTTGTCGTAGTGAACATTCTATCACAGAATGATGGGAAGTCTCCACTTTTGTATCAGGACATAGCTCAAATAAACGTTCTTCATATCGTAATCGACTTCCATAACTGCCCGTTACGAAATCGAATTGACATCTTTTTGACTGAGGGTCACTGACCTGGTTTGCTTGTGTGAACGCTAAATTAGTAAAATGAAAACTCTTCAATAAATTCGTATCCTGAATTATTACATTTTTGGAATGTGAAATGAAAATAAATAATGTTTCTAGTTGTCATTTTGTTTCCTTTATCACTATTGTGTGTCTCACATCAATGGAAAACGCTGATGACTGTGAGAGCGGCTGAACAGCGATTATTTTATTTCGGGGTAGTTACCTCTCTCCCATGTTTCAAATGTAAAACCTGTACAGCCTGATCAATTGCGACCAAACATCAGGTACTGGTAGATGAGTGAATGGTCTATCTACATACCAATGTTCATGCAGATTCGTGAAGTGCATTTAGAATTAGATTATGGGGGAGAGTGAGAAAACGCCGCTGGTCAGGTATAACCCGAGAAGATCACGACTATTCTCTCCAACTTATTATTCACGGTGAACTTGAATACTTAATGCAAATTCTGAATTTATATAATATGTTCAATAGATAAAAATTTACTCAAAACCCCAACTTATCTCGCAAATGCTGTACAGTTCAATCGCTGACGATCAGGGTTAGAACCGGTCGGCGCCGAGCCCGGAATCGGTGGGATTAAAAACCGATCGGGCAGCGACCAACGTCTCAGTAAAGATGCTGTCTCCGATCGGTGTAATGGAAAACCTGGTGGGCGCTGTTCAGCTTCGACTTGCCGACATCGGCTGGCTTCTGTCTGGTAGCGCACTGAAACAAGGCAAGCAGCCGACAAATCACAGCGTGCAGGTACTCCGAAGAAGCAGTGCAAATTGAAATCGGAGTTCCAGAGTTTCCTTCTAAGTGCAATGATTAATTTCGAATAATTTCAGCTTCAATTAAACATTAACTTCACCTTAAATTAATAGTCAGATTAAATGATGTGCGCGTAGACAAATAGGTGATCTGTTATCTGTTGTTCGATTCAATAATTTTCAAGCTATCCCGCTGTTAAGAAACTGAAGTTACTACGAATCAGTGAAGTGAATTCGTGAAATAATTTGTTGAAAAGATGCAAACTTAATTGATAACTCAAACATCATGCTTCATTTCATCAATGCCTGAGACATCTTAGAACATATTCCAAATGAAGAGAAACAAGCAGCAAGTTGTCGAGTTTCAGCAACTTAATATTTACTCTGTTCATTTGAGTGATAATGCAGATAGATAAAACTAAATAACGAGATAAAACTCTCATTGAAATTCTAACACAGAATAATTTTGAAATATTTTCCTTTAACCAATGATTTTGTCCATTCTATTTATCGTTAATTTCGAAATTGAAAGAAAATATTGACTTTTAAGTCCCTTACACTTTTCACGGCTGTCAGCAGACAACAGATTTGCTCATCCCTTATTTATTGTGTCCTCAGAGGATATTGTTTATGCCAAGTTTCTAAACTTCATGAAATCTTTTCGGGATTTTCGAATAAATCGTTCTCAATTTATTTCGAATTACAAGATTTCAATGAGCTAGAAATTATTGCATTTTTCGATACCACTGGCGACGCTGATGATTCTCAAGACTTGTGTCACTATCAAAATTAATATTTCCATTGACAAGCCATATTTCGTCGTCTTAAGAAAGAAAATCGATGTGAACGCTTGTTAGGAATGCTGATAAGAATTATTTTGTCAATTTGTTGGTGATGACAAGAACCAACTAATAGCCTGTAATGAATATATTGATTCTAATATATCTGCACAGACGAACTGGCATTCCATAAAACTTTAATGATTGTAGAATTGATAAAGATCAACATAGTTAGAGTAACTTTTCTTTGTAAAAATGCGAGAAAAATGTAAAGAAGCTCTGAGCTTTAACTTTCATTTTATTGACCAATATTTCGATTTCTCAAATGCTATCTGACCCTGATGCCGGTTGAGAAACCGAAATATTGTTCATATAATGAAAGTTGCAGCTTAGTCAGGGCTTCTTTATATCTTCCTCGCATTTTGTTAAAATACTGCTAAAAGAAAATTTCAATGTCTTATTGAATTACGTGAAAAACTTCGTCATCCAATACATGACTTACTAAGAGAGACCAATTTCAAATATTAGCCAAGTCGTAGACGACAAAAGAGGATTTCAGCGTTAGTGAGCACGTCCCCGAAGAAATGGAGGACAGATTGAGGTCAACATGATATACGAGTGCAAACGAACAAGGATTAAGGAGGTTAATGGCATCTTTTGATCAAGAGCAGCTACGGAGGACGACAGTGAAATCCAAGGTTTTTAAGACTCCTGCGAAAAATTCAAGATTTTCAAAGTCAAGCTTCTTCAAATTTGTTATAAGCTCATCGCTGGGGACCTACGAAGCTTCGAGATTCGATTCGATTCGATTCGAGAATGGCTCGCTTCAACAGGCCAAAAATTGCTTTGACAAGATTTTTTTCGTTTTATTTATCAACAATTCTGTTAACGATTTGAGCGTTAATAAGCTTGTGGTGTTGGACTCTCACTTAAAGCGGTTGAAGACGTCGGTTGCTAAACAAGATTTACTCGAAGCAGTTACAAACCACACATTGCGTACTATTTGTAGCTGATGACTTGTAGTTTTATGAACCCGAGCTTCCATGATTTTCAATTTCCAGGCACGGGCTAGTCCAAACTTATACAAGTGTTAGTCTACAAAAGAGGTCGGCAACCTACGGCCCACGAGACCATTATCGAACTGTTTCTCATAACAAGCCCGAAAATTTTGGCATTACTTAACAACTGGCTATCGGTGCTTGCCACTTGGAAGATTGTTCGAAGCTCATGTTAAGAATCAACGAGATCTTCCAAGACCCTCGGCTAAGCAAACCTTAGATCACAAAACTAAAGCATACTGGCAAGCTAATTTTCAATGATTCGATTCGACTCAAAATTAGCCGATTCGCAGGTCCCTAAATTCACGTCAAATTTCCCACGAAGATCCGGTTTACGTCAATTTGCAATGAAATGACAGGGAAAAATGTTTGACCTTTTCCGAAACAGAATTCGCGGAACGGAATCAGACTTCACATATGTGATTATGAGAATAACACACATCATTCCCATATCTTGGGAATCTCCACCATGAGTATAGAGGGATTCGACTATCCTTGATGCATTTGGTTTGCTACGAATCGGCTATTGAGCAGACAAAATAAATTTTAAGTTGCTTTTTTAATTGCAATTATTAATTTCAAACCTTGAATATTCGTTGCAAAAATTATTTTTCACATTTTGCTGAATAATGAGAAAATTCGTTTTTTAAACCGATTGCACTCAGGTGTGTGATTGGGTAAGATTGCATTGTGCAAGATGAGCCTTTATGACGAGAATTTTTGGCATTTCATAACTATCAGATGCATGAAATTGGTCTCGATTTACCGATACATTGACATATCTAACATGTAAAACGGACGATCGCACAAAAAAGTAATAATTCCGGATTTCAAGGATTGAAAGCCCTATGATATCTGAATAATTAGATTAAATATCTAAAAATTTCGATTTCATATCAACGTCGTTACTTGCAGCTATTTTCATAAGTAGCATGATTTGATAACAGCTGAGTACTAAAATATCTTCACAAAGACCGCAGGTATTTCCCAGTTTTGATGTGATTTCCAATGGTCTCTCCAGCATTTCCATGAATACAAGCGCTTTGGGTTTTGATAATAGTTTATTAATAAGTAGATCGAAATGATAAATACAGAATACTGAAATGGAATTCAATCCTTGAGCGCCGTTTTGTCATTAATTCTGGTAAGCTAAGGATAAGGACATTTGTTGAAGAATTCGTTTCTCGTAATCAATTCTGATGCCTATGTGATGTTTGAGATTTTCCGCTGTAATGACTTTTCTGATGATGAGAATTTTCAGTGAGGACATTTCAATACTTGTTTTGTTCTTTCGAACGGCTAGTTGATAAATCAAAAGCGATGCGTATTATTATCTGTAGCTTTCATTATGGAAAAACGAGGCAGCACCCTAATATGCGTGAGAATGAGTCAGAATTGCCACTTGTCGCGCTCATTCTAGGATTTATTGCCCAATTGACAAAAGATGGCCGTAATTCTCAATTGAATCATTCCAATGCCGGCGTCGTTCTATTTCTTCGTTTGTTGATAAGTTGAGCGTGAGGCGTCCTTTTCAAATTACCATCTTCGGGCATAGATATAGCGATAATTATCATCAATGTCCTCGGTTCTGGGACGCTGCTGACAGAGAATTCATGTAGAATAAGCCAAGGAGTTAGACTCGGAGACTTCTTTTTTGTGCTGAGTAGGTGCGAGGAGAAAGCGGCCGATTTTACATGTCATGGGATGACACATCTTTGCTCAATCTTGTGTCGATGAGGTTGACTAGCACGGTATATTACCCGAAAGTTTCTACATATCTAAGGAAATTGAGTCGGCGTCTAATTTTGATTCTATCTGATGCTTGGAAGCTTTATGGTACTTAAAATGCGCAGTTCAAAATTTGGCCAACACTAAACGTTTTCCTTTCGTGGCAATTAAGAATAAGAAATGTGAAAGGCTGTTTTCCTTTCCAGATATTCTTTCAACTCATTTATTTTTCTTTAACGGATGGCAGGTGACAAACTTGGATGTTTCCGTTTTGAAGTGTATTGTCGATCCGTAAAAGTTTCATCTTGTAAGAACCATTGGAAAGGAAGTTGATTGAACATGAGCTTATTCAATATTTTTTGGCTGTCATTCGAAAGTTAAGAAGCGTGTTTAAAACGATTTCAAAGTGTCGTATCATCGTGACCGAATCGATAAATTGCTGTCTTGGTCTATGCAAACAAAAATAAAAACTATAGCAATGAGAAAAGAGAGTTGTTCGCTCTTCCATTAAGCCCATAGTTCTCATGTGTTACACATGTACATTTGAAATAGTTCTTGAGCTTGGTGGATATATTTACAAATACAATTTTTAATGTTGCATGAGCTCCATTGCCAAAATTTCAAAAATGGTGTACGTATATATCTATTATCGCTCATGTGGATGTTGAATAGAATTGTTTAGAGCCGCATTTAAGTAAATTAAAAGGAGGAATGACTTTAATTTCAGAGATAAAATTAGGATCGCAGGCTTCTATCAGGCATATGTTCGATAAATTAACTTAATACCGTTAGTCTGTACAAAAAGGATTTGCATGTGCATTATTCAAGGTTGATAAATATCGTTTTAAAAATGCGTTTCAATTGAATGAAAACATTCAATTTGACCTACATATCTATAATATTTACTTTTCTAATGGATTAATGGATATAGTTTTTTCTGTAACGATTGACAAATGACTTCAAAATAATTTCAATGTTTTCAAGTGTAAATGATTCTCCCCACTAATCATCATTACATAAATGGCTGCAAGTCAACAGAAATCCATGGGAGAAATGGTCTTGTGACATATTGTAATGTTGGGCTACAAGCAGTGTTGATTTATCATGTGTTTACAGAATTTTATCACAAATGGAAAAGAAGAAGATTGAGCAGTGAAGGAGACTACATAATTTTATAATTTAAGTGGAAGAAAACGTAAGATTGAGATACATGAAGATGTCATCATAATCATCTACAGACTACAAAGAAAGGTTCAGAAAATAAAAAAACTAGAACATATTTACTTTTGCGAGTGTATGCAAACTAAGACGTAAGAAGTCATTGACTCAAATGCATTTGCAAATACTCACCGTTGAAGCGACCTTATCAGGCAAAACATAAATACATATAAAGGAAGACGTTAAATGTGTACAATCAAGATATTTTGACATGTTTTTTCATTTTTTATGTTAAAGTTAACTGAACCATGTGCTTTCATATATTTTATTCATGCTTTAACTGCAAAATTGTGCAATAAAGCAGATCTAATTTTCACCTATAATTTTCAGCAGCCTGACGAGCGCATGCCCTATGTTGCCTAGAATAAGTACAATTTTGTCATAATTCAGTCTGTGATTGTTGAAAGGTCCCATTCTGTGTTGCATACCTGGTTGCTTTTTCGTGCAAATTGAAGAATGATTTCATCTTTTTATTCATTGCGAATCGATTCGAAAATACTAAGATTGTGATGTATTTTATGATGGATTCTATAATGGGCACAGTAAGTGCCCAGAAATCATTGAATGATGACAGTGCTACTTACGGCAGCCATAGTGGGGGCAGTCGCGGAAATAGCACCACTACCAGGAAGATTCTCCTTCATACTTGGAGGCAATTGCCTCCTGACGACATGTCGACCTTCAATGAACGCGGACGGAGGTTTGTGATAGACTGATGCAAGACTTGCTAAATGACAGATGAGTTCATCCAACAATGATGGCTCGATCAAATCAGTCTCCTCAGCAATCAAAGGCTTCTCTGCCAAAACCACTTCTTTGGCAGCACCGGGATCTGTTGAGAGCAGACGCCAGTAAATGTAGCCACGATCTCGCAAGTCGGGATTATCTGATTCCTGAGTAGCCAGACTTAGGACATTCTGAACGAGTTCCTGTAAAATGAAAAAGATCATTTTCGTGTCTTGATTGATAAAGACTCAGACTCTCATGAAACGCATTATCAATATGACATGTAGTAAAAGGAAAGGCAAGCGCACACCATTCCGTATCGTGAGTGCTCACATTCTTTGCATATTTGTTTCAAGAAACAATACCTGCTATGTTATTGTTTTACAAACGGTGTTTATGAAACAGATTTATTGATAGAGTTTTACAAACCGGAGCGCTGAATATTTATTAAAAGTGTACTCTGTCGATTTAATAGTGAACGATGCCATAAACAGGGAGTTTGAAAGTAATAATAATATTGTCTTAATCACTTACTGGATATATCAATCAAAATGAGATCAAATAAGCTACAAAAAGGAATGTAAAACTTCCCATCTGTGAGCAAGTTTATCAAACGATTCACTACTTCTTAAAACACATTGTTCTCTAGCTCCAAAATCAAAAGATAAACATTTTACCTAGTTTCAACACTTTGTTAACAGAAATGAAGTGCAGAAATGCACAGCAATTACTTGTTTTATTATTTCAGTCAACAAAACATATAGTACCTTAAAAATTGGTGCTTGCTCAAGTGTTAACGGTATTTTTGAATAGAATAGTTAATTACATGAATGTCGTCTGTTGTTAGGAAATTGTTTTTCGGTTTTTGAATCAGCTAATTTAACACTTAATTTGCAGTACACATTTCGTTTATGCTGTCTTTTCCCATCGGATAGTAAAATAGAGTGAAGGCTGGCACTGATGTTAATCGGAGATAATATGTGTTTGAGGTCATGTGGAAGCTTAGGGAAACATGGGGCGGCAAGCCACAACAAATGGGACGCTAACCCCTTTCATAATAACATCCAGAAGGCATAACTATCATCAGGTGAGGCTGTCAGGTAGCAGTGGAGATATGAGGAAGGAGAGCGAACTGGAGGTAGAAGTTGGGGTCAAAATACACTGCCACACTATCACTGCAAAACGTAGAAAGAAAAATGCATTGAAGTCTTCATTCAATTCATCAATACTTGAATCACAGAGTTACTTTTACTGACCCTATCTTTCAGACTTTTTTAATTGTAGAGCTAAGTCACTCTCTTTTGATTTTCTCAAAAACTGTCGAAAAGACTGTTGTCTCCAGGAGTAATTAACTTTACTTAAGATACCCCAGAATCACAATACGGATCCCGAGTTCCTTACCTAAATATAAATTGGATAAAATTTGAATGTTTAGAAAATGAAAGCAAAAAGAAAACTAAAGCTTAAGCACAGGCCCTTGATATCCGAGGAAAAAGGTCCCTTATCGTAATCGACCACGTGTTTCGGGAGACAGTTCATATTAAAAATCAAAAATCACCAGTTTTTCTCTCCGTTTCTAGTTTTGGTCAAATGCAAGAAAATAAAATATATTATCACAACACTGCAACTTCCGCTCCCTGTCAAGTTCCCTTGTCAAAGGTAAATTGAGATGCTTGAGTGTTAAATATGTCAATGAATTGGAATAGAATTTATGAAAATTCAAATAGAGCAGATATTGGAGATGTGGAAGAACTCTATAATATACCGAAATAAATGTTTTTTAGCTTAACATCATCAAAGAAGTGCAACACACGCGATTCATTGAGATAAGAGCATTAAACGGATCGAGTAAATTGAAAAAAACAAATTCTTAGAGGAAGAACACAATAGTAGCAGACTGATTTTGATTTTTCCCCAAAGGAAGGGTGATTAAGGAAGGCCATCGACAGACGATTATAGTGTTTGTTTCTACATTTGGATTGCTTACTTTTCCATAAATATGAAATGCGACGAAGAATTTGTGGTTTGCGCACAGGCAATATAATGGTGTATATTGAATATGACTATTTAAAATATTCTGACATATTTGATAAATTTATCTTACAAAACCTATCAATTCGGTGAAGTGATTGAACTCTTGGGAGGTATTATTCAATATTGACTTAAAGAACACCCTCGTCGCCTTTGGAATGAGCAACTAACACGCTTGACTGAGTCACAATAGAAAAGTACACAACAAATATATGAAAGTCAAAATATACTTCTTCAATTGTTTGATTTTCGTCTGACCAATTGTTGCTATGAATTTCAACATATCGCTTTCAAAATAGAACTCAACACAACAATAAAGCAACCAAACCGTATAAAGCTGCATGAGTCTCCTATGAATTAACAGAAAGAGAATTAGACAGAAATGGCATCAAATGACATTTTCAATCGATGAGTCTACTTTTCAATGTGTCTTAAACCAGTGGACCCAAAGAGGTCGGATTGTTGGACATCCATATTATCTAGAGCGGACATGAAATATCTCCAACATGTATTCATAGCGGAGACAATATTAACTCAAAGCACAGTCATTTAATGTTGCACAGTTTGGAAATCTGCCTGTGCACTCATCAGAAGGAAAACTTTCAATACTTAATATTTTCTTGCATTGGACATACGCAATAACGATATGCAACAATATCTCTCATTGACGGCATATCATCGCATCGATGAATCGAAACTGAAATTATTGTAACTACTGTGTAAATTGTGGACGATTAGTCAGAAAATGTCTAGCGAATATACTCGCAACAGAAATTCTTGATAAACTGGCAAACAATGTAGCTTATGTGGGTGTTTTATAGCATGAGACTAGTGTCTTGATAACATGAAAGATAATTCATTCGAAACGATCATCAATTTATAAAAATCAATGACAATGACATGGCCGACCAATAAAGATGAAATCACAAAATCGTCTGTAGAATCGTTAAAAAGCATGCTGGAATAACACTTGTCTCAGGATCGTCTGCAATGGACTCAAAGATCAAAATTGCAAAAAATTAAAACAAGAATCTTAAGTCTGTGGTCACAAGTTCTATGTTTATAATGCTCTTTCATGTCGTCTACAGGCTTTGTTAACAGTCCATTTTCATTCATGTTCAAACAGGTGGTGACATCTCCCATGGGATCTCATTCTGCGTGAAAAATGTAGGTTATCGGCAACTACATCAGAAGTTCTCCCAAAACAAAGACAGCAAAGTCCAGGAATACATCCGCTGTCAGAGTACAGACTGCTGTCATCCTAGTTATCTCCAGACAAGCGAGGACAAATGCATGGAGATCTGATCTCTATGAATGGACAGGATTGTAACGTTTCACTTCTAAAATTTATTTACCTCATCAACCCGATGATCCCTGACACAGGGGTGAGGTCCTGATCAAAAACAAGAACAACTAACCGCATAAAATTTGCAAAAATGCAAAACGTGAGAAAAAGACACACTCCATGAGTTCAACACAAGATTCACCATTTCTTCTTCAATCGCTGCTGTTTTCAACTGTTGTTCTCCATCTTTTTTCAGGTCTCATCTGCTCTCTGCAAGTCTCTTCGTACGCATGCAAGTCTCTTCGTACGCATGCAAGTCTCTTCAAGCCACAGAATCTCCTCATCCAGTTACTCTCACACCCTGTGAGCGCCACAGTCTCAAGTACGTACGTGACGAGTGGTGTTGCATGAGTCCAAAACCTTTTGTCTGATTTCTCTACAAATTCATCTGTCTATCAGTACCCCTGGTCACACCTGACCTCTGCTTCACTATATCAATCTTTGGTCATCAAATTACCCAAGAGCTCAAGCCCTGATACCTGTTCAAGTTCAGTCACTTCTACAACGATGCTGATGCTATTCGACTCTTCTCCTCCCCAAATTACGTCCGTCTTTTCAAGAAATTGTGAGTGAGATTAATGAGATCATATGATCTGATTGTCGAGATTAAATGTAAAACAACTTTAATAATTGTTGAAATGCGAAAGTACTGATGCGCATTGTACTTGAAGTTCCATCCAATATTGCCTTGGAAAGCCGCTGCTCTTCTACTGAAGTGTATTCCCATTTTCTCTCTCAACCCCCTCTCCAGTATCAGATTCATTTTTTTATCCTCCCAGTGAAAAAATCGAGCTTCATGTGCCAACTGTCGAGCAGTGTGAGTATCATTCCCACCTGGTTCGACTTTCAGACCACAGCTAAAAGTTTTCTAATCAAATTACTTTTACTTACAATTAATTATTGCATGTGACATTGCGTAATAAACAAGAGCGGCTATCAGAAAGATACTTTTCGAGACGAGGAGGCCAAACAAATACAAAAAATAGTCAAACTTAGTCCATACACATTTGCTGCACAGAAAGAAAGAAAATGGTCAAAATATGCAGAATTTATCTTACCTGTGTATCAGTCGGTCTTTTCAGAAATAATTTGACTATAGAGGTTAGCAGCTGCAGCTGAACTTGGGCATTTTCATCGTGAAATCCATCCAGGAATGAATCTAACAAGTCGTCTGCATTATCTATCCGCTCAGCATATTCTCCGATAATCCAAATCATAGATGCTCGAGCTTCGGGCTCGTCCAACGTGTCCAGATTCTCACAAAGGGTTGCGATAATACTTTCATACTTGTTTGGATATTTACGGAAGATATCTTTGATAACGACAATCGCCTCTTGAACAACGTAATTCACTTTTGTCTGAATCAGCGCTAGCAGAGTTCCGACACATTTTTCAGCTGCAGGCTCCACTTTAATTGCACATCGACCGATTGCTCTGACTGATTTTCTTACGAAATCAACGTCAACCTGAAAAAAATAGGAAGTCAAGTTGTTAGAACGATTGTAGTAATATTACCCTAATCACTCAATACTTTCAATTTAACCTTTTATAAATGCAAAATAGCATATTCCACAAATTCTGAAAATTCTTTACGGCAAAATGTCTTTAAAGTTCAATTCACACCGAGTCGTGTGGCGAGAGGGGAATGTCACACAATAACGAAATATGTAGCTACAAATACCATATCCTTTTGGACATTTCTTATTGCTAAATAATTAACACATTCACATTCCTTGTGTTACATGCATTCGAATGAGCCTAAACAAGCAACCATAATATGACACCTTTTCCGAGATAGCCAAATGGCGCACTCATTTTTCAAAATTCGATATGAAGTAAGACGTTGCAACATTTCAAGCCTTGTGATTCGAAATATAGATGTCTCAAGGACATGCTTTCGCGGAAATACAAAAACATTTCGCTTCAGATTTGACAAGTGTGAGCCATGTGTGAAATAATCAGGTTCTTAGATCAGTAAGTTTCATCCGACAAGAACAGATCGCAAGCAGAGTTGGACACGGTTCTAGGACCCACGGGAAGACCCGCGCAGACCTGACCACATCCGCGTTGTAGTCTGAACCTTGAAACTCATAGGTCGACCCGCGGGTTTGACATGATAATATAATATGATCAAGATAAGTCCACCCCTGGGTCTTAAGACAAAGTCTTTGTCCCCGCCAAATAGCAACTAATATTCTTGCCACTAGATCAAAAAAATTAATTAAAATGAATTGAAGCAAGAATGGGGTGTTGATGATGCTGTCATCCCAACAATAAGGACAGATAAGCACTCTCACCCGACTACAAAGGAACCTCCATCGTTTGCTTCACAAATCCCCGGTACTTTGCAAGTAAAATAATGGCGAGTCAGAAAATTTAGATCATAAAGAGTCTAACAGTGTGAATAATAGTTCCATTTGACGAATCTATTACTACGAAGAAATCAATTATAGATATACACTTTTCACTGGACAAGCCTGCCTTCAAGTTGATCGCTGATGTTCGCGGGTTCTCTCTTGTGAGCCACTTCTACAGTGCGCGCGTTTGGCGAATCACACAAGCCAAAGAGAGACGAATATCTGTCCAATCTGCATCTCCTGCTACCTTTCCACACAATGGCTGGCATGGGATTATGTCCGCTCTAGACAAACCCGCACGCAAACGAATCTATCTCTGTGGATAATCCTATCTCATAACTGTGGTCTCCGTGGCACGGTGGCTAGGTGCTTGGCCTAGCGATCTATTGGTCCAGAGGTCGAGCCCCGAAGGTGTCATTGGAAGTCGGCAGGAAGGGCATCCTGACTAAAAGTACTACAACGCTCCATTAGTCTGACTATGTCAGCACCGTCCAAGCCCCAAGTATGGGGAGTAGTGACGTAAAAGCTTCTATAAGCAAGCCGCGTGCCATTTCAAAATTTTCTTCTAAGTTACTTGGACGCGCGCGACCCTGAGTGAACAGTCCCTTCGGATTCTTAAGGATCTGAACGAAACCCTCCCGAACACGTGACACACCATCCCGCACCACATCGCATGTGAATGGACCTCAATTCAATCATAAGCAGGAATGTCAGCCCGGCGAAGCTTGCCCGGACTTGTATATAAAACTCTTTTGGGATCCCGCACTGGATTAGAAACGAAGTCCAGAATCAAACCCAGGCTAGAAACTCTGAACTCGGGGAAGATGGATTCTTCTTGAACTAAACATCTGTGGATTTCCCCACTTTCAGCGAACCATCTATTCTCTGAAGCAAAAGAATAACAAGTGAATTCCTTCTTCAGCATCTTAAGTCATAATTTTGTCAGGAAGCGGTGATTATATCAGACTCATTACGCTAGCTTTAAGTTACAAGTCTTCCCTCAAGATCAAGGCCGGTGATCTGATGTACGTCCAACGAATTAAAGAATATTTTCATAAGGATATGGAAGATTCATGATCACGTAATTCGCTTTCAGCCAAACGAAAATTCGAAAATTCATCCATTTATTCAGGGTTATTTTTAAGGTTTCGTTTAACCGCCCACTCCCAAATTCTACCCGCCAATCTAAAACAAAGCAAAACAAGGCTTGTAGATCTTTCTTTCAATTTCCTTTCCAGCTGTAAAAAGAAAGCGGAAACAAAGTTGCATCTTTTGAATATTCAGCAAATTAGAGGTGGTGGTACAATATATGCCTACATGACGTACATGCACTTAAATGTGCACAGCAACAATTGCTGGATAAGATGGAGAGGAAGTGGAAAATTGTCTCTTGAGCTTGCAGTAAAAACATATATGATAAATGCATAATACACTGCATGATTTCACAGTGAATATGGCAAACTGCAATTTGTATAAAGACAAATTGCATTCTGCAACGACATTCCTCCTCGACAAGAGCCTATTGATGATCAACGAAACAGTGCCGCATATCAATGAGAAGTGAAGTTAAAGAATGTAAATAACCATTCATAAGCGATGAATGTGTTATTTGCACTGCAAAAGTCTGCAAATTGCTTAGTTAAGTTATGGATGATGAAAAGTTGTGTTACAATTATTACTTAAAAATTGAATATGCCTACTTTCTCTTTAACGATCGAAATTTATTGTCAACTACGTATAGGGGGCATACATACATGTACTGTACAGTTGTACACCTCCATAACTTTCAGTGATGCAAATTCTATAAATGAAGTAAGCTATGTGAGACAAGAAAGCACCACTGCGAATGTATTTCTTCATTCGCAACCAGTAAAATTTATTTTGGCATGGTCCACTACATGACTACATAGTATTTCCGTTTTGATAACTTCCTACTTTTAAATGCGTGTGAGTGAAGGAAAGTTTTTGTACTTGTTAACTTGACGATGGTTGCGAATCGCATAATCGAACATAAATAGGTTTCGTATAGATTATCCACACCTGAAATAGGGTTGGGTTTAATAATTTTTAAATTCGAATTATGTGAATAATTCGAATTATTCGCCTTATGTGAAAAACAACAGTGACTGACATGGACAGTGGTCCGAGTTGACATCCGAAATTTACCCGCCCATTTGAAATTTTTACCCGCCCAAATCGGGCGCGCATATCGCCTTAAAAAACCCCTGCATTTATTTAACATTCCGTCATGTCATTATATAATTTCAAGATGTCGGTGAAATCTATCTTTGGAGAATGATTATATTGATCAGACAGTCAATGCAAAATCGTAGAGCTTCCATGTAGCATACGAATAAGTCTAAGATGATGCAGCATGAGATATTTCAAGACTTGTCTAAGCACGCTTGGTCAACATTCAACACTTATTCCGTCTTTTGACAAATTAAATTAAAAAACACGAAACGGTAAAAAATTCGAAGGATCCAGCACACGAGAGATTCCAAAGTTAAACAACTACCCTAGTGGAGAATCCTGTAAATAATTAGGCAACTTATAGTCAAGAACGAATGAATATAAATTAATACTAACTACATAGAGGATTCTTGTAGACATCTTTGTAGCGTCAAATACAAATGCATGTACTTTTGTTTAGTGATAATTATTTTTTTGTGGAAGGTCCATATATATATATAAGCATACATGAAATAATACAAGTTAACATTTCAAATACGGAAAGTACTTGATAGGAACATGTTCACGGATAAACCTAAATTGATGTGCTTATGGAAATTTATTATATAAATATTTCACAAATTAACGGAAAACTTGGTAACATTAAAACCAATTATAACGCATTTGGTTCTTGACCAGGTAATTAATATTAGTATCTTACTTAAAAAGTTTAAACAACAGAGGAATGAATGCCACGGAAGATTTGATAAAATGAAATTTAGAAAATCATTGCTTATCATGATAAATCACAAACCTAGTTCACCACAATTATGGTAGACTTTCGAGTGGATAGACTTCAACACATACACTTCAAGGCTCTTAGCTCCTGGTTATGCGAACAGTGACTGAAGAGTGACAAGAGAATTTTAGGACAATTATGTAATTCTTGATGGAAAAACATTAAGCTGGAAGACTTCTTCCTGGATAAACACTGAGCGCGGACTTTGGGTAATTTTTTCAGGAGATCAGGCTTCGACATGCACATCTGGTTTGGACGACGCCGCTTCTGCGACATAAAGAATTAATTATCTGAAGTAAAATTGCAAGTACCCATAAGCATCGATACATCGATACTGACACGGTCACGGATCAAGAAATGCCTCTAAAATGTGGTCAAATCTCAAAATCACTTTTCAAATTTTTACTTTCATTGCTTTAATTAGTAGTATCATTAATATCTAATTTTTAGTTAGGAAAATGCAGATTTACGGATTCATTCAGTTGAATATCGAAAAGCACTGACAAGGAACTATGACGAGACTTGGTACGCATAGGTTTTCCGCAATTATTTAATTCAAAATCAGTCATTCGATTTAGCAGAAGAACATAGTTAAAGAAAATGGTTGTGATAGCAACACTGATACATGAATGGCGGCGGATCAACTCCATGGGTGGACCGAAGGGAGGTAGCAGGGCAAGTCACCCGTCATGAATTCTCATTGTGATTAAATGAAACGTCAATCATAATCGATAACTCACTTTAGAGGACAAAAACTTCATATACTTCGTTTTCGAGGAACAAAGTAGTGAAAGAGAATACATGTAGAATTTATCCACATTAAAACTTGACCATAATTACAGTAATTTAATACTTAGTGTTGCTGATTTATCTAAGTTGTTGCTTGACTTCATAAATAGCCAGAGTGCTGGTGACAAGGTTATGTATTCTCACTTAATTGGTGACACATTGTGACAAGAACAATACAGCTTCTATTCACTTCTCATAGGGTTTCAATTTGAATTATTTTGCATACTGAACGTGACTTTCAAAAATTTGCAAAAGAGCGAAAAACAGAGCAACATACCAGAAGCACATTCTTTAAAGACAAAATGAAAGATCTGATTATATACAGCTCTGAAGTACTTTGAGTACATTCGTATGTTAGCAGTCGAACTGTTAACCGTGCTCCTGTCTCAAAATGTATAACTTTACTGTCAACAATTTGATATCTTTGAATACGTCTGCTCAACAGCAGTAGGCTCAAGATTAATGAAGATTTAACATCTGCGACTTCACGCTCCCGAAAGTTTCACTTTGATAAAAAGAACTGTTCGTAATATACTTAGTTGGTCTGAAATTTATCTAAATGTTACCTAAGATAGAAACTGGTGAGACTATATTTTTCAATATTAAGTAACGCATCAATTGACAAGTTGTTTGTTTATTTCTAATAAAGTGAAGAACGTATAGTTGGCGATGGTAGTCCCCTAACAGTAATCGCATTAATCGAATGTGAATGAATGAATGGTGGTTTAACGTCACTACTACGCCTTACTGGGGTTTTGGAAGGTGCTGACACAGTCAGACTTTAATCTAGAGCGTTGTGATCTTTTAGTCAGGATGCCCTTCCTGCCGACTTCCAATGACACTTTCGGGGCTCGACCTCTGGACCGAAAGATCGCTAGGCCAAGTACTTAACCACTGTGCCACGGAGGCCACAAAAGACAATTGTCTTTTGTATTAAGCAAAAGATAATTATACTAAATATTCACAATGTCAACATTCATTTTCTGATGCATCCTAGGAATTATCTATACATTGTGAGTGACTCAGTCTATACTATCAACATGCAAAGAGGCACGGAATTCTAGTGAAAGAGGTCCGTCTGAAAAATCGCTACATTGATCATCTCTAACTTGACTTTCAGCTTTTCAGTTTGACATTCGACTTCTCGAGCTTGATTTTGCTTCCTAATATCCCAGAAGTTTAAAAGTTCGAGTATGTTCCCGGCAATCAAGGAATACTTCGCCGAAACAATGGGAAATTCCCGGGAAATGTCGTTATCCATCATGGAAAATTTTGTGATAAATCCTAGTTAACAACTTTTTAATTACAATTTTTGAGATACTTTTTGATATATTAGATTTGTCCAATTTCATCATTGTTGATTCATGCACTGCGATGTGCTCACTCACTTTTCCTTCATATGCTGATTCGATGATCAGAAGTCTAATGACTTTTATCTAGCTTATTCTAATGCTTTTCTTGGAATCTACGTAAAACTGTTGAGAATCAAAATTAGCGAAACTAATTAACAAAAATAAGTCTTTGCTGAATCCGTAATAATTATCTAGATTTTACTTTGTTTGTCTGATGAATGTAAGATCATTTTGCCAACACCATCCATCAGCACAAGGATTTTCATGGCGGTTATCACAATTGGAAATACACAAGCCGTTAGAGCATTGCAGGTATAAAACAAAATAAAATATTGAAGGGAAAGGACCTGGATAACCTTGCGAATATCACAGCACTTGGAAACCACACGCACTTCTGCTCTGTTTAGCCGCAATGCTCGAAGACGAATATGAGACTAAAAATTTGCAAGAAAATTTAAGATATGGGCTGTTACTCAGAGCAATAAATAATTAGAAATTCTTGAATTTACGAATAGGCAGGCACTAGTATACAGTGTTCCCCAAAAATTGAAGCTCATAGTACAGTGACTTTTGCTCCGACAAATAACACCGCAGCTACTTTTCTGAGGACGTTTCGAAGCAAACAATATGTATATCCAAATCTGCTTCGAGTATTGAGACTTTTTTCATGGGCTTGTCCACAGAGGTTGGATATCAAAGCTATCGAACAACGGTAGCAAAGATGGCTAGCAGGCCGACCTCTATGGGCTTTTCAATCCACGCAAGATATCTAGTAGCTTGCGGTTCATAAAAATTTCAGGACCATTTCTAGGTCCTGTTTTCAGGTTTTGATGAGCATCCTAATACTCACAATGTCTTTCGCAGTTGGAGGGTGGATATCAAACAGTACATAATAAGATAACATGTAGAAGGCAATTAATAAAGATTCCAGTGATGTATAACAGTCAAATAAATTCGCCGAAGCACTTCAGTCTTTCTGAATCCCTCGCATTTTGGGATTCACTCCAGAAATGGGAGAACGACGTGTCTGTGCGCCAGGACAAGTTTCTTTTCTATCAATTAAACAAATAATACATTACTTTAAGTACACTTCTAATGAGATGAAAGTAGTATCATTTCCGTTGTATAATTTGCTTGAAGCCGGAAATTTGCTTCATTTGCTTGAAAATTGCTTGAAGCTGATCTTTGCCATGGGCTGGCTTGATGCTAAGTCTCTTAGTGCCACAGAATTAGATTCATCTGTGCGAGTCCTCGGTTTCCTAGAAAGGAAGGATTGCATGTAAGCTTAATATCGAAATGGAACATCACAGAATTAGACAACCTGCTCCTTCTCGAATGGATAATTCGTGTATCGCTTGCTATTGGAAATGTCTAACAAGAAGCTGTCAGCAGAGGACACCAGAGTCAGTGAGAGAGGCGTGCGTGCTGTGATATCACTTCGCACACACCAAAACACACAACGTTGTGTGGCTAACATTCGATTCAGCGCATGTACTATGCAGTACGTACATTTTCGTACGCCTGCCTTTTTTAATAATGATCGGAAGGGCCAACATTATGGAGAAAACTTGTGCGCAATGATCTGAAGTCTTCGAATCTTAAGGAATTTTGGCAATCGAAGCACTTTGCTGGAACTCACAGCAATCCGCAAGCGACGCACGACTTCTCTTCCTATTTCTGTAAGGTATTCGGAATTCCTTTTTGCCCACTTAATAGGTTCCTCTATGTGCCGTTGATTTCGAATTAATCACACTTCTAGCAAACCGAAGCTGATAAACAAAATATTTAATTCTATGCTTAGTGTGCGTACATCGCTCAAAGAAGCACCTGCATACTGTGACATTTTTACAAAAGTCTCTCGCCAATTGCTTTGATGCTCACAGAATATGATAGCTTAAGCGCCTTTTAGTTAGTTTACGAGAGGAGCAAACTTATTTCTATTACTCGTAATAATTTGAATGGCAGAAACAGTCCATGCTTTCCGGATAGCTGTGGATTCGTTCAAAGTCCTCTGATCGGCCACGATTCATTCAGATTCAAAGAACTCATATCATGGCGCACAAATTTTGTTATTTAATATTAGATCGTCAAATCATTTTTTTAAGTTGGCAGCCGACAAGCGTTCAATAAAAATTCACAATTTTCTTTGCAGAATTTATCAACGACTCAGGTAATAAGACACTGACGTCCAAAGCTGACTGCTTATTCATGGCTTTTTATTCGACTGTCGACTGTCATTTCTGATACAGCAAGTAAGGCGTGTGTCATTTCATTTACCCCTCCCTTCTATGGAAACGAAGTTAGGCAGGACAAACTGAATGTCCAGCTATGTGCTGTCATAAATACCAGTGGTGTGACGGGGAAGCCTCCCCTCTTTTAGTTCGTCTTACGAGATATGATGTGATTCTAGCTGCCTAAATTTGATCAAAACTAATAATCAAAACTCGAGAATCCATCAATTCGCCGGAATTCTGATATTTACATGCACTCAAATATATCAGTTTCTCCAACGCATCAGTTTGGCACCTGATATACTGAGCACGTACAGTTTCTAATTGAACGTGTAAAACTGAAACATTGATTAACCTACGTAATAGAGCTGCGAGGCTTAACGAAGACCGAACCGAAATCGCGATTATTTATAAACCAGAATCAACTGAATTTTTTAAGCATCCGAGACTGCATTGATGCTTTTCTTTCTTCAAAAATGCGCAAATCTCCTTTTACCACTGATGTGAGCACGCAAGTGTATGGTGAGAGATTACAAGTTTGTTATTTCTCCTTTCAATAGTATTTTTCAACAATTTGAATATTTCGTCAATTCATTTCAATCAAATCATTGAAATGCTTTACGTAGCTTTGCGAATTACATGAACACATCAACAATCTTATCATCAAATTAATGCATGAAAATCAAACTAAGAATCTGAACATTGACGAATGTGACCTTGTACAGTCCGTTTCATAAAAAGTGGATCATCTTAAAATTTGAATAAATAAAACATAAGTATGATACAGAAAGCATTTTCATGTTATTTCATGTCCCTGATATATTTAAATGTTCCTAAATTAATTAATAAGCTGATACAGTAACGTTCTTAGAAGAAGCTATCTTTTGTGTGGCCCCTTATTGTCAATGACATTATTACCATTCGTTAGGCATTGATTCGATGATATCGTTGATTTTTGACTGATCGTAAACTTTCTCACTCTCTTTTTAACAGTGACGTAAGTTGTGATACGCCATCTGTAGGTAGCAGTGAACGACGAACGTTACGTTTTAGAATACTCCATACATTTTCTATGGGATTCAGATCAGGAGAACGAGCTGGCCAAGATAATGTCCTAAGACCTAATTGAGACTTGCATAAGTTGACTCTACTACTCCTGTGACACGTAGCATTATCATCCATAAATAACCAAGTCGATGGATCACCAAGTTGATCTGTCATTTGGCCAATGTTCATTCGTAAAACATTCACATAGCGTTCAGAATTCATGGTTCCTTGCTGTATGTGAAGTTCAGAGCGGCCATTGGTCCAAATGCCAGCCCAAATCAGTAGAGTCGCACCACCTTGTACCCGGTGACGATGTAAATGTCTCGGAATTTCCTGATCAGATTTTATCCATAATCTCAATCGACCGTCACTATCATTCAGACGGACTGATGCCTCATCATACCAGACAACCCGATCCCATTGATTTCGCCAGTGACAATGACTCATTGCCTATCTGAGACGTCTTTTTTGTATGCTGATCTGATAATTCGATCTGAGAGGGCCTCTTACAGCTCTTGAAATTCGACTCAATAAGTCTTCTACGAATAGTGGACTTAGAAATAGACGAGTCTAGTGCAGCCATCTCAGTTAACGAGAGACTTGGATCAACTTTAACAAATCTCAAAATTAGGCGGTTTCTACGTTTGGATATTTTGCGTGGACGGCCAGAGCCCTCTTTACGACAGAGTCGAAAATCATCATTATGCCATCGATGCACATTTGTGTAAGGGACATTTAGTCGCTTGCTTGTAGCTCGCAAAGAAAAGCCTAGTTTTAGCAAGGCTAACACTTTGCCTTTTGTGAATGCGATCTCGTTATTGTTCATTTGTGCTTTGTATTGTTTTTCAAACCGTAGAGATAGATTTCTAGCTGAAAGCAATCAGGAGTGCTGCCAACACCACCGCAACGAAGTCAGGAAGCTATGGAACATGAAGTCCAGTTAAACACATGTAGCAGTTACATTATTGTTGATGAATAATGGTGCTATACTGGCTCTGATTGACCGATTTTCTTTATTTTTGTTTTGCTTGATAGCTTTTGGCTTGTAGAACAACATATTACATAACAAAGGAAGCAAATGTACTTTTATAAGAGTGAGGTATGATTTTGTGTAACATTGCTAAATGAAGATCAAATTATCTACTACTTTTTTATCTATAACAGGAAAACAACTCAATATTCATGCTTGAAATTTCCAACAATGATATTAGTAAGCACAATTGACATATCTTCCAAATTTCAGAGAAATTCGTTCAAGTTTGGCGGAGTTAGACAAAGTTGAAGTTAAGGCGATGTTTAAGGGTGATCCACTTTTTATGAAACAATCTGTATTTTGTTACCGGAATATTTTAGTCTTCTTATTACAAATATTGCTGGCATTTACTTTGCTGCAATGTTTCTCACGAAGGAGATCACATCGCGTACAATCTCAGCAATTTTTGAATACTGCCCTATCGGAGATAAGCAGCAGACACTTCTTTCTGATATGTTAAATGCCTGTCTGAAACATTACAGCCGCGAAAGCTGATGGTTTGATGAACAGTGATTTTAAATTCCGACAGGTCAGACGAGGGATTTCAAAACTAATGAAAGGCCTTGAAAATGTTATAGGAAGAAAATGAGGAACACAGGACAGGCAAGAATATAGCAGAACATAATAGGTAAGAATATAGAATCTACTGCGTGTTCTAAAAATGATAATAAATACAGACTACTTTCATACGCATGTGTTCGTTGTGCTAACTTGATTCTGTATGTACATAACATGATGTGCAACAAATTCATCATAAAGCGATAAAATATGATAGGTTTTAATACATTTGTTCATTGAAATATGTATTCAAAAACACCGAAACCGAGAAATTGTCTTTATTTAAACCGACCTACCTAAAACTGATTTGAAAACTGCCTTTTTACCATAAGCAGAATAGAGATTGAAAGTTAATTTTCTTCAAGCAGCACATTTTAAACGAAAATAGAGACGTAAGTAAGCCAATCTGCTGTACAGTATTTACCAACTTTCACCGATATGACTGCCTGCTCTACGTCTTATCGGTGAAAATTGTAAATTTTGTAAATTCAATATAACGGCTTGGCTTACTTACGCCTTTAGAATGAAAAAAAATTGAAATTGCCTAATATCTTGAAAATTCCCGTTAAGGACCTGATAACAAGAATAGACGATGTCTCAAATAACAATTCGCACATATTGATAGTTCCTATCACAATGCTAGCATGGAAAATATTTAACTGCTTGAATGAATGTGAGCACTTAGTAAGACTTAAAACCCTGAAAGCATTTTATCTTCCATTATTTTACATGAACCTGACTCATGACATCATTATCTAAAATAGTTTCCACCCACGATCGTCCAGTTCACAGATCTAAGTGTCAAAAGTGTGACACCGCAGATACTCAGTGCAGTATTATCGTTATAAATATCCGTCCACTTTTCAGTTTACTTGGTCAGATATTTTCAATACACAAAATCAATGAACTAATACTATATCACTGTTACTGCATGATCCAATACGTGCGACGTTCATGTTCCATAGTGTAACACGATCTTATACCCACTAAGGTGTCGGGTGATTTCTTTTGAAGGTGGCGTGGAAAATTTCCTCCTGGAAAAATTGTCAATCACGATGTATAATTACATCACGGGGTTAGCAGTAGCCCCATTCACAGGAAACTCCTACAGAAGCATCTGAATTACTGAACTGGAGTAATTTATCATTATCCTAATTATTGTAACATCTCAGTTTTCAAAAAGCAATGGGATTAAAAAAATCTGTCGGTTTGCATCAATACTAATTGCAGATTTCAAAATTGTTGCCTCAATCTCAATTTATTTGCACCGCATAAATGAACATTATTAGAACAACTCAATTATTTTCATTTGCAAAAATTATGTAAAAGTATGTAAAATACAATATCATGTGAAGATTGTCTCAAATGAAACCCCTTGTATGTCGGCATTGTTCACTATGCAACAAACTACCTCACAACTCGTGGTTTTTATCATTTATCGGAGAAATAAAAATTATTTGTCGTAACAAAGGGACTTTTGAGGGGTTTTCTTTGAAACTAGAAATGACCACAGAGAAGTGCTTACAAATAAATTCTTAGACATTGAAGGAGAAACAAATCAAAGCTCTATTTACACAGATCAGCATTGCATTGGGGAGGTCCACATTTTTGAAAAAAAATAATCGCTTTAATGATTACAAAAAAGCGATATTTCTCTCGTGGATGAAGCATGTTTTAATCATTTGCTTAAAACACAACCTACCCTGAATACCGCGCGACAATCACTTACTCATGCATTATTGTAACTGATAGAAATATGTCCGCAGATTTCAACAATATAAGTGCCATATTAATGAACAGTCGCGGACGTTGAGTTTCGCCATCTAACAGTTCATCATTACGGCTAGGAATGGCCCAAACTAGCTTGTGACCTAGAATGGCTGAACAAGCTAAAAAAACTACAACAGGCTTTTCAAAGCACTATCACGTGCAATGAATAAGGTAAGCCCAAGTACATTACACAGGCGCCACTCTACGATTGTTTGGAGTGGGCTTCGCCGGATTACATACTCCTTCTGCTTGGTAATGAGATATAAACGAATAGAAGGCGTGCTATATGAGGTGCAGAAAACTCATCCGTTGGAAATGTCATCAGTGGAAAGCTGGTCCAAGGATAATTTCCATTATTGTTAAAATCACTTTTAAATCCTATCATAGATGTATGTATAATAAGTACATAATAATATAATTGCAGGCGAGTGCAGGGTTCTAACAACCTAAGGGTGCTGGTCTTTCCACGACAACAGTTGACACATCAAACCAAAGAATATACTGTCTTTGCCTTCTACATACATTTTGCTATAGCAGATCATGGCCATAAAAAATAAACATCAGTAGCCGCCGGTGATTTTCAAAAAGTTCACTGATGATTATCATTAACTAGCCTACTCACCTAGCAGATAGGCTATATTATTTGACTTCTCAAAATGAAGGAAACACAACTTTAAAGCATGTGAAGTCTCCGGTAGCGACCACCTCAAGCGCTTGAAGATGCTGATCAAACATCTTAACTTGTCAACAGCATCAATATGAAATATCTTGTTGAAATCATTGATTTATCTGTATGTCCGCTCACAGATGTGATTAACACATAAATGAAAAAATTCTACACGGATGAGATTGCCGATGAGTTAATTTTCCGCAGACCTTCAAAATAATTCATTTGGAAAGCTACAGAATAATAGTTACACATAAATTGAAGTCACACTGTACGGTTGAAGATGTTACAACATGGGCCGGGATCCGTGGGCGGCCGGTTGCAACCCAGGCATAAGTTTCTTTTTCATTTGACATGTTCGTATGACAGATATCATCACGACTTAGCATCGACGTGTGACTCACAATAGGCTACTGACTTTGTACTCCTCTAGGCGTGTCTGTCAATGCCAACGTTTGGTAGTGAGAATACTTCACACAAAGTGTGAACAATAATACGTAGTGAATTCAAGAGAATCAGTGAGTGACTTCAGAAATGAAATCGCACGTTCTTGTACATTCTCGACTACAAAGCTGAGAACAGCTTTCTGTTCGCCTCCAAAGGGATTCATTCTTTCAATTCAACTTACAAATCTAACTGTTTCGGGTGTTGTGGATGACTCCGTGTATTTATGCACCCGGTCGAAATCTAAATTGAAAAGGTCGTGCGAGAAAATTAGCTCGATTTTCTAATTTGAAAAACGCTAGTATAGTAAGATTTCATTTACCTCATTCTAAATGCACTATATACAATGTATTACAACATATTACGATAAACAGGGGTTGCACATCACCGTGGCATCGTGATCAATTTTCGGAAGGTGATGGTAATCGAATGATCCTATGCAATGCGATCAATTTTGCAATCATTGATCATCAAAGCTGCTGAAAGCATTCTGTAGACGCACTTCGGCTATCTCTTCACGGACAAAAAAGCGATTCTGGCGGCTGTCTCCCACCAAGTTGAAGACCTCCTGAGTGAAACCAGAAGAGCCAACCAGTACAGCAGCTCCAGTGAGGAGGAAGGCAAAAGATCTGCCCGAAAACAATGACTCAACAGCTCCCCTGATTCGGTTGACGCGTACCAGCGCGTCAGGAGTACAGGCGAGTACCAGCGAGTCTAGGGAAATACCCAGCAGCTCGTAAACGACAAATAAGTATTTAGCACGGTATCGCCATCATCTAACATGCGTGAAAGACTATGTTCTCTGCTAGAGGAAATATTTTGATGGAAGCAAAAATAGGCTGTCAGACGAAACTTTCGAAAGCTTCCGTCTCTCAAAACAAGCAACATGCTTCGAATAGCAGACTCTTTAAAGTAAGAGTTTTAGAAAAAAGTTTTAAGCATTCCTCTTAATTTCTAGACTTTATTTCCTTTCCAAGCAATTTTTCAGACAAATCCAAGTCCATCATTTGCTGAAAGAATGATCGCAACATTGATTGCAGATGCGATCACTTTTTCAAAAAATCATCAATAATCGTAAAACACATTATTGCGATAACAAGTTTACAAAATGATCGTGATAACCCAGGTTGCATGGATTGTTACGTCTTCACAAATAGTACATTTTAACTCGTAAAAGATTGTGCAATTGTAAATCATAAGTTATTCATTTGTCATCAACATCTTTCTAGCATATTTCGCAATCTTGTTATTATATTTTCACACGAAAAGAATTAGATCACTGAGTTGCCAAATCTCGAACTTCCTTATGCTACGACATTTATGCAGATATGAAAACTGTTAACGGAATCTGTTCTACTTGAGAGTTTACAGTTTGCTTGCAGGTTTCAACGACACGAAGACATGGTACTGTTTACTTACTGTCCATCTGGCTCGAACTGTTTACCCGTTCAGTTTACTCTTGTGACCTCGCTTAAGTCTATGTCCTTTCATCAGCCTTTCATAATTCATGAATTATCTCTCTCTGAACCATTAAATGCAATCAGTCTAATTACACCTTGTAATGCTCTGGGGGCGTCTGAACATGATTAAATGAGAAATATATTTATAATGCGATACTCAGTGGTATTTATTATGAAAGTGTCAAAGTTCTCAGGTGGAGAAATATGAAGACGCCATCGTGTGTCAGGCTTCGAAATCAGAAACGTACACTAGTAAACATCAAAAACGTCAGAAAACGCGATGACAACTAATTTGAAAAAATATCAAAATGCACTTCACTCACAATGCAAGTGAATAGTATGCACTTTTCGAAATTTTATGGAATGGAAATTCATGACATATTGACTGATTTACATGTACGTGGAGGCATTAATTATTCATTAATTGCGTGTTTTCGATGCCAATTTCTAAATTAACATGCGGAATGACAGAAGGAGCAACAAAGTCAGCTTAAGTTTGAGCAACGCGATTTGAAGTCAATTTGATATACGAATTGAAATCTTGACTATTTCCGAATAAATTCATAAGCATCTAACTATGCATGAAAGCCTAAATTTATAACATACATTAATTGAAAAACCTTCTCTTATTCTAAACCAGTGTTTCTCATCCTTTACTTATCGCAGACTAAGCGCTCACCCCAAGGAAACTACGTGGACTAAGACTTATTTAAATAAATGTGAATCTATCATACGCAGGGGCGTATGATTAAATAGGCACTGAAATACAATTTAGCATTTTCGTCTCCTGAGTGAACCAATTGGAATAACGTATTCTTTAGGCAATTGTGAAAACTCCATAGACACAGTACGTCACCCTAGTGGTGGATAAGTGACGTTGACTGAATCGCAATTTGCAGTAAAGTAGAGATATCATTAACACGTATAGATGTGTCAGCGTTAACTCATTTGAAGGCACATGATCTGTAGATGCTTCCCATGCTAATCATATTGAAGAAATACTTCTTCGACTCTGAGACAGCGTCATCGCATTAATAAACCAAATTGAAGACAGCGGAAGACATCCTTGGACCAAATCCGCCATTGATTTAGCGTTTTATACCAAAAGAGATATTTATTTTTTAGCATTTCTTGCAAGACAGAAATTGATATTGATCACCGAGAAGAAGTATACATTTAGACAAGCTTTATTTAGGAAGAATAGCAGTGAAAGTTTGTGTTTGAGCTTACAGACATACATCATTCTATTTGTTACTAAATTACTGAAACAGCCTGTCCGACGTAAGTACTTCAATAACATTTTTGATACAAATCTTTAATCATTTTTTATCTCAGATTATATAATTATCAGATATTACATTTAAATCTTAGATGTATTATATTCCATTAATGCACATCTGATGGCAATAGCATCAAATGTTCAAGCAGCGCTCACAATTTGATTTTCTTTAAGCAATAAAAATGTCAATTTTGATTGAATATCTGATATCTATCTGGTCAAGAAAAAATTCTTGAGTAGAAAAGGTCCAAACCTGTTCCATACAAAATGTCGACCAAATAATCACATCATCATCAATCACAATCCATGACATTCTCGAACGAGAAACACTTGTAGAGACAATGTGAATGATAAAATAATCTACCTGTCCGACACAAGGATAAAATAATGAAATTTCGACCCGATGATTGAAATCTGTAGGGAGTTGGGGATACGATATTATACAAATATGAGATTTGTCAATTTCAAATATACTTTTCACCTACATGAAATTATACCTATTTTTACAATATCTGAAGTGATTTATTAATGCCCATAAGTGGAATATTTGTGAGCTCAGTCATAATTGTGGTCATTATTTCGATATTTTGTCTGATATTATTTATATATCTCAATGATGATGGGAGCGACTCATATTTCAAAAAGTCATTGTTGCTAAACATATGCATCTTCAAAGCAAAATATTGTTCTTTATCTCTTATGTTCTGAATATCCTCCATGTTCTTCACTCATCAAGTCAACAGTGACAGAGAATAGCAGATGATATCGAAGTTTTTAACAAAAGTGACAATGCAGTGATTGTATAAAATTATTGATTTTACATTTCATGTTAAGGAAATGTGTCTAGGCTGAGTATTTTCAATTAGAAAATTAGGAAAAGTACAAGTCAACTGTATTCAATATGCGCATATAATTTGAACAAAAAATTTTCCTACGATACAGTTTGGATATTAACTAGATAACCATTATCAAGAAGACTGAAACAAAATTTTCAGAGAAAACTGATTAATCTAAGCACTGTGAAATTTGATTTGATAGCTGCAAGAATCGCATCATGCTATCATACAGTACTTTATGCTAACCACATAGAAGATAACTCATACTTATAGAGGGCTAGAAGATAGATTACTGAATAGAATCCACCTGGAATTTTCCAAACTTTTGTTATAAATAAATAAATGTGTCATAACTTGTAAAAGGAAACACAACAAAGATTTTCATAATCTAAAGCGGCTGTTACACACAGTTTCAACTATGTTGAATTCGAAGAGCTATAAAATTCACGTGATCAATCTGGCCCACCATGTTGTTCATTGTTACTAAGTTTGTGCAATGATTGTACAACATGACAATGGTGCTTAAGTTACAATAATAATTATTATATCTGAAGTTTCATCGTCGCCCGATGCAGAATTAAAGTTAGTAAACCACCAATGGTTACGATTTTATGCGTGTATATCTAGTAAATGCTGTGAATAATAGCCACCCATTATCATGAGTATCAGTTCGCATCTATGCTAGGGAGACAATAATGGCATTTCTGACCATTGACAAATATTGGTAAGATACTATTTTGAAGAAAGAGGAGTTCGTTCAGTCATTGATTTATGCAGCTTATAGTGATGAACATTTTTCTTCGAAATATCTAAATTCTGCAGTCCTTAAATTCATAAAAAGTACGAAAATGTGACGCTTGACTATCTTGAATTTCCTGATCATCGAAAATTACGGATTTTGATAATGGACAAATCAGCAGTAGGTTTTGTAGCGATATCATATTACTTTCATAATGACAACATTTCATTCCATCAATGATTTTTATCTTACTTTATTAAAAGCTACTCTACTTGAATTGACTATCTCCTCAGTTTGATCCATTACTCCATGATCTGAAGACGTTTGTAAAAATAATGTGTATCGATAAAGGACATTGTTAACTGCTTTTGACGGGAGGTTGTTCATTATGCTTGTAATTTATAACAAGTTATTCAGCTCCCTGGACTTTTATTGATGGATGAGAAAAAAGTTACTGAGAAAGTGACTAATAAAAGCCAGACGTTTCGTCTCACAGAGACATACTTATGGGTAGCTGGTGGTCAATTCGTTCGGCCTATAGTAATATGTTTACCACAAAAATACAAAAGTGAGGCCTGGTCAGGACCCATTTCCAGTTGCAATATTTTCACTGACACTTGGTTGAAGTTACCTTGAAAAATGTCAGCAATGTAGTGTCAAAATTGTCAATATCATTTTCAGGTGAAAGTTGGGTGACAGAAATTATGTGAAGCAATAAAGTTGCACATGGACAGGCACCTTTAGATATGCATGCTCGTTTCATGTCGCCACCATCAACTGCAGATAACCTTTCAATTCGTCGATTTTAAATATAAATAGAATACGCATATACCTTTGTTATAGAAACTGAACCACTCATGGAATGATTTCATTACAATGTCATCGTCGACTGTGGTCTCCGTGGCATAGTGGTTAAGTGCTTGGTCTAGCGATCCCTTGGTCCAGCTGTCGAGCCTCGAAGTCGGCAGGTAGGGCATCCTGATTAAGAGTACCACAACGCTCCAGAAAGTCTGACTATGTCAGCACCGTCCAAGCCTACAGCATGTGAAGTATTGATGTTAAAGCTTCATTTTTTGTCGTTACAAAACTCACCTTCTACATCACCGATTACACGAGCTTTGACTTCAAGATTAATTCGTCCAGTCCTAGTTATCATTAATGTAATTCTCAATCTTCCAGTGAACACACAAAGAATTACCAGGTCGTCACACGACGCATCACTCATGAAATTTCATTTCCTTCATCACTAATATAATTTCTTGCCAAATCGTTCCTAACACTTTCAGACTGACAGACAAAAACTAATGTTGCTTTAAACGAATAAAAATTTTCATTAGAAATTCACTGAAAGGATTTGGATTGAATTCTAAATTCCATTTACTCTGCCTGAACAGAAAAGTGGTAAAGGAAATTAAGAAGCTCCTCAATCATATTCTTTCTCTTTATGTATCAGAATGCAGAGTGAATGGCGGATTAGACATTTCCTTGCTTTTGACTTGACATGGTTTCAGACTTGAACAAAAGAGAAATATAATTTATTCTTCTGATAGTCAATATTGAAAGCAATCAATACAATTCTACAGGAAAGTTGAGATTGGAAAGTTAAAAATTTGTGGACAATTGTAGTAGGGATGTGCGCGGTGTACCGGCTCTTCTGTTTGAACCGGTTCTCGCGCCGATGCACCGAAATTGATGTTGTACTGCATAGTTTCAATTATGATTAATTCACTTTGTCTGTTCTTAATCAAAGCACATTGGAATGAAAACTATTTCAAGCATACGGCATAATTTGCCCAACTAGGACAACAATGTTCAGTCTGAAAAACATTTATGTCTTTCAATTAGTTTGTAGAGGAAAAACAAGCAGAGCAGCATATTTTTAAAAGCCCTCGGCTGGTCTCTTCAGAGAAATACCCAGCAATATGCAGAACAAAAAGTGAAGCGATGGATATAAAGTCAAAAAGTTAGAACGATAAAATCAGCTCAAAAGTGAATTCCTTTTGTTTACATAGCGGTAGATCGACCTTCTTAATGAACATAGCCTCTTTGATTCGCAGCAGGCGGTCTGTCCTTCCAAATGCAATGGCAGAGAAGCGTTCTCTCGCATTTGTGACGTCAGTGCAAGTACATTGCAACAGATGCCTTGTCATAAATGCTACTTGTCAAAAGATGCTCTCTCTCATTGCATTTGGAAAGACAGGCCACCTGCTGCGAATCAAAGAGGCTATGTACATTAAGAAGGTCGATCCACCGCTAACATATAATCCACCGCTATAACAATAGGAATTCACTCTTCAGTTGATGTTACCTTTCTAACTTTTCGACTTTGTATCTATCGCTTCACGTTTTGTTCTGCATATTGCTGGGTGTTTCTCTGAAGAGACCAGCCGATAAGCCTTAGAAAAAATGTTCAGTCTATTAAAAAATTCAATTCAAACTTAAAGTTTCTATATCAGGGAGGCAAAACCTTTTGAAAATGACGACAATGTCATAAAATAACCGATGCCTTTCCTGACGTTGAGAAAAGATGTGAAGAAAATTAGATGGTTCTAGTTCATAATGCATCATTTCAGACCTCGAAATTTCAATTCCCGCGACTTCAGAAGTCATAGTGAATACCGCGAAACCTGATGCTGCTTCCCTTTCTAAGATACAGGCCATCTTAGCATTTCAGCGGTCAGCGACCCGCCCGAAAAGTTTTTAAGCATCCAGTAACATTGTAGCATCACAGGGAGACTGATTGAAGACGAGTAATGTCATAATATTGACCTTCTTACATGGAAATGTGTAGATAATGGTGACACTGCTTCAAATCTTTCTACATTTTCTGATGTACTCAAATATGTAAAAATAGCCAAAAATAAACTCTTCCTTTGCGCTGCACATATACACATACATTTTAAAAGAAGGAATCAAAAGCCGCTCATTTCATCCGCACTGACACAGGAATATTATAGTAATTTCTTACCATTTTTTTGTTGATATAATCTGTATAATTACTGTTTTCATGTCTGGTTTTGAGGAATTCCATTAGAACAATCATAAGCGTAAGGGTTGAGCATGACTTGCAAGTATTGGTAAAATAAAATTAAAGGAGGCCTCTGTTAATCCGTCTCAAATTCTTTAGCACTATCAGAATTTTCCTAGAACTACAAAATTTACACAATTCTGAAAATGTGGTCACTTCTTGTGAAAGATAGAGATCCTACCTTCAAGACTTTGAAGTTTTGATTGACAATCACACGTAAATCTAAACACACAAAACAAATTATTTTTCGCCTATACTTTAACAATGCTTCAATTTAACCTTTTTAAATTTTCGGTGCTTCGTTACGAGCAGGTGCGGCAAGCGCACAGCCCTATTTTATAGATTTTGTCTCCGCATGGTTAATGTAGCTCCACAACAGCATCAAGAAATACAGATCGAATGACTTATTTTGTTGATGAAGTCAATTCAGAGAACATCAATTCCTTTATCTCTTAGTTATACTTCTTTGTGGTCAACGTTAGATGCTCTCAATCACTTTTTTTCTTACATGAACATTTCAATGTCTTGTCTTCATTTAGGTATCATAACAGTCAAGCATTCTTCATATCTGAAAAGCTATGTTATAAGCAGGATTGCTAAAGTCAGGTATATTCACATATTTCCTATCAATCCTACATCAAGTGCTCAGCAGATAAGTTCTGTACAAAGTGAAAGATATTTTAAGTTTGAATCGGATCCCCTTGGCATGACGATATGTACAACTAAGCCTCGATTGAGTAGAGGATACCATTTTCATCTCTTTCTCTTAATTACCGTTTATCTTTTAAAGAACCTGGAGGTTCTATTAATCCATGTTGCTCTTAACCGGGTTCTATTAGAGACCCGGGTTCTATCTAATTACAAAAGATTTTTCGGTAAAAACACAATATGAACCATTGCATTCGGTGAACCTACATAAAAATACATGTCTATCATAGGACGGCTCTCGCTACTACTAGTACAGTATACCGTAGTTTATATCTCTTCTTACATACGCCTGATATCTTCAGTTGCCTAGGTACTCTTGTAGGGTACTTACTCTAACATCATGATTCAACAATAAAGGTCGCATTTATTTTCTGTCTCTTTTTCTGTCTCTATTTTCTGTATCTTTTATCTAATTTCTGTTTCTGGTGTCCGTATTACACGTAAATCATAGAAACCCAGTCGCTACAGGGAATTGCGGAGAAAGGAAGCCTACGTGTGATACCTGGGTGCGTACGAGCATATCGGTACATACCGGTACATCATCAAAAAAGATGGAAGCACCATGTAGAATTCACTGTGTCACTATTAGTCTACTAATTGTGAAATCGTCATGTCTTGTATAATAATACCTATCAGGTATACGGTAGGCACATGAACAATTGTACAGCAGTAACGGGATGTTTAGCTATGGTCTATGGGGTCCAAAAGATGCTTCTGAGTCTGAACCGGGTTCTATTGAATCATGACTCATAAACCCGGGTTCTTAGAGGATATGCGGTATGCAAAACAGAATATGAACGTCAACTATACAGCCATGAGCGTAAAATGATACTTAGATTAAATTACAATAAGCAATGTCACTGTGAGAAGCATATTTCACTGCCCATGAAACATTTTTAAAGAGACTTTTAACTGAACTCTACGATGAAAAATATGATAACACATTATTTGAACATTGATCCTTTCCCTATACGATAATACACATTGTATTTCACTCTTGATGGCTTTAGAGGTCATAGAAATGATTGATATGAGTCTGAAATGCATTATTGCCCGGTATTGGAGGGCATATAATGCACCATTATACGCCTGCCAATTTCACAAAGAATTCTCACCGCACCAGATAGCCATGAACCGTCGTCCGTCACTCGAGCTTGAGAATCCATTAATGAATGAATTGGTGAATGGATATTTCAAATTATTTTTAGATGGAATTCTGAATTTCAAATCTATTCATACTTGCAAACATTGATAGACTTTCAAACTTTTCATGAATTAAAATCTCTTGAGAGAGCAAACTTCCATAGACTTCAATGAAAGTCAATCAAAGATTTCTTCATCCTCCCATCATCTGTGACTAACAGCGATCAAGAATTGCAATATTCATACTTCTCAAGAGTTACATACAATAGCATCCCGCCAATTTCACATAGAATTCTCACCTTATCAGATAGCCATGAACCGTCGTCTGTCACTCGAGCTTGAGAATCCATTAATGAATGAATTGGTAAACTGATATTTCAAATCATTTTTAGATGGAATTCTGAATTTCAAATCTATTCACACTTGCAAACATTGATAGACTTTCAAACTTTTCATGAATTAAAAACTATCGAGAGAGCAAATTTTCATAGACTTCAATACAAGTCAATCAAAGATTTCTTCATCCTCCCATCATCTGTGACTAACAGCGATCAAGAATTGCAATATTCATAAACTTCTCAAGAGTTACATACAATAGCATTATATCATGGATTTTGCGGGCAGAAATATCAGACAGTCTCTGCTGCTAACACAGCCTCGTCGATGTCTGATATTACTGCCCTAAAAATCCATGATATAATGCTACACTATTTGAACCCTGATCCTCCCGCTATACGATAATACATTATTTGAACATTGATCCTTTCCCAATACGATGATACATTATTTGAACCTTAATCCCTTCCCTGCATAATAATACATGTATAGTACATGTTGTCGGCGGATGCACTGCACTGCACTTTGAGATTGCAAATTATTTTTAATAAATCATGTTACAATGCTACCATCACATTTAAAATTATTTTCAAGAATAGCCTATATTATGTTTTCATCATCTTCAAACAACCAACTTGACAAGTAGTTTGATTCTGTCAAAATGCATCAGTTCGAAATTGATCGAGAACCATAGCCTTTCTTTGTGCCATCAATATACTCAAACTTAAATCTTAGTTTGCGATCATCTACTTTCATGACCAAATATAATCGAACGAACTGTTTAGTGAATCGTTCCACATCACTGTTCCGCTGCTTCACGCATCATGATCGTCTTGCCTGTGTTCCGGCGGTTAGCCGTTCTGACAATTAACAGATTTTATAGATTTCCAGCGAATAGAAGCACTGAAAGTGTCGCCGAAGCAGCGGAGGGTACACAGGACGAAGCAATGACCTGGCTACCAGATCGAGGGAGGACATCAACTGGGTAACAGGAGTCTGATAATTGCATCTTTCATGAACATGAAATTTATCATTAATCTCCGAATCTTGACGGGGCAATGTCAGGGCACTCATCGCCATGGCGCTTCATTCGAATGATTCTCTACCGATCACCTTTCAGATACATGAAAGTATGACACTGTTCTCGCTTGTGGAAATGTTGAAATCAGACAATAAGGTTGAAAATCAGTGAATATCCCAGCATAAATTTCTATAATTTATTTGTGACTTCGGTGCAAAAGTTGCCCTTTAAATGCATGAAACATTTCCGAATTGCATTCAATTCGCATTCAGAAACCCATTTATCTAATATATATCTGCGCTCATTGCTGTTTAAGACGAACAATGAACGAGAAGTTTTTTTATTGGTGGGCTCAAATAGAAGTCAACGAACAAGTCTAGGTCTATGGACCTTCATAATACTGCATTACATATCATACTATATTACATATCACTACTTTCATCCGTACGTTTACACACAAAATCGAAAATATCAGAATTCTTCACTTTTAACTGTGTTGATTTTTAGCAATAGAAGTTAGATACATTTGTACCATGTATAAACACAGCATAAACCTTTTCAGGCCCAGTTAGCTCAATTATCTTTATTCAAGCTTGAAGAGATGACATAGGTTTCTAAAAATGAGTTTCTTGATTTTTGTTTATGCATACTGTTAGAAATTTAGACATTTTGATGTGCTCTGTCTATCACTACTTAGTATTATTCACAATTGAGAACACATATATCCTCATACAAATCCGCTCCGACAACTGGATTTTCTGTATGATATTGTTACCAAACCAAAACAGAGTAATGGCAGATACTGAGCATCTGACACATGGAAACATGAGTGATAAGTGCAACGATTAGTTCATCCAAATTTACTTAATATGTACGAATGAAAACTTTGATGTTGCGATGAGCTAGCTCAACATCTCGTAAATAATGACATAACTGAAATTTCAAATTGTGCAAATCGAAGTATTTAAACGAAGCATTTCTAATAATTTTTTATGGACATTTTTTGAAACAATGCGAAGCAAATGGCATCATGGTGGAGGCGGTGGTGACGACCTACACCCTCCCTGTGATTGGGAAAAGGTCCAGGGGGCGTCAGGAGTTGGGCGGGCGGCACTGTGCGCGGTGCACTGGTTCTCGGGTTGGTGAACCAAAAATGTGTGAATGTGGACCAACATGATATGATATTATATTTTATCATTTTTATTACAATTCATTCATTCTATCTTGCATTTTAGTCACAACAAATATGGAGAGAAAAACATTTAATGCATGCAATATTATTAATCCAACAGAGAGAACATTTTACAATACTTGGCTACTTGCTAATTTGGTATCATGAGAAGTAAACAATGAAAATCACTACTGTATCATAAAATAGCCTCAGCCTCTCCTGATGTTGAGAACTATAGGCCACGAAATCTCAATTTCTGCGACCTCATAATTTCGGAATTTCATATTGAATTCCCAATAACGGCATTGCTGCAGTGCCATTAGTCATCGCACACCTACAAATCTTTATATTGCTGTGACTTAAAAAGTGAGGTCACTTATACAGAAAGACAGGTCGGTCGCGCAGAAGTCTTATTCAGTTGCACGCGTTCTCATTCCTCCAGTCTGCGTGGTACTTAATGTAATTTGTATTTAATTCAAGAAAGATTAACACTTATATTAAAGACAGAATTCTACCTTCCAGATTCTAATGACTTCATTAACTATCACAGGACAATCCATGAAGTGACGCAGATCACTTTCTGGTCATGCACTAATGTAGGAATAGTAACCACTCTTAGCTGGATTCATACTTGAACGTCAATTTCTAATCTAAGTAGATTGAAATTCAATCTAGATGTAATTTCAATCAAAAGGCAAAATGCAAAAAAAAATTCTGAAGTCGCGTTAGCGTCCGTGGAATTTTGCATTTACATACATGTCCGATAAAAGTGGATATTAATGGCACTCAAACCGAATGATTTGAAATCTTTGCATGGTGATGCCAATAAACAGTGACATTTAGAAATTATAATCTATATGCTGGCTATGGACATCTAAGAAGTTCTACTCTCATAGTCTCACAGCTGCATAATTTTCATTCAGATTTGACATAAGCTGCTTTTAACGGACAAAAATGCATTTTTTGTGCAATGTCTATGTAAATTCAGCAGACAATTGTGCCAACTACGGCATGAGTGTCGCTGATTGATGTATAAATCGATAGGAATTTGATCTTTACTGAGATAGAATAAGTTCTTAGTTCAAGTATTTAAAATCTTTTGTTGCACCGAGCGCGGCGATACACCGGTGCGATTAGCGCACGTCATCAATTATTAATGTTCGTTGTACTTCAGTTTTTCGTCCTGACTTTAAAGAGAACAGTGGTAAATTCAGCAATTAACATCACAACTCCAAAATGTCATAATTCCAACATATAGATGTTTTAATCATATTTATTGACTTACTTCTTTTGCATACTCTTTCAGCTCCGCTAAAACTTGACTGATGTTGGATTGATTAGTAAGTCGAATCATGATATCCAATTTTTCAAGCTTCACATAGATTGGATCGTTATATTTGACGAAAAATACTTTCATTTCATGTTTGAGTATATCCGGCCGTTTTTGAACAATGAGATTGATATTACGCAACGCAACGTATTGAATTTCAGGCTCCGTTGACAATAATGTCACAAGAGGTGGTGCTAATTTCTTGCATAATGAAGCCGTTGTTTCAGAAGTCGTAGGTATCATTTCCATCAACCGTATTGTTACTTTCACAGCAGACAATACAACGGCCGCATTTGCATGTGCCAAGCGGGGTACAACTCGTTCACAAATTCTAAAACAAAAGATAATACCGGTAGATTCAGTGAGAACAATTAGGTGATTAGTCTTAGTTTCGGGAGTGTATTATGTAAAAAGTCTAGTTAGAGAGGTACATTTATTCATCAATAATAAAGTATAGAAAAGGAAACTAACCATGTAATTGCGATCAGAAAACAATTTTATTGAACGTTAATGAAGCATTGTATTTAGACAAAAATAATAAATTAACACTACTCATTCGATGAAGCACATAATTTGAAATGCTTTTTCTCCACTTGATTGAGCTTTGGATATCCTATTCACATCAGTTAATGCTAAGTGCTCAATAAGAAGACACAGCGTACCTACATACTTCGTGAGGTTTGTCTCGACGTAGGTTTGAACGCATGAGCCCAGCTCTCCAGGATGCACAGCCAATGCTAAACAAGACCATTCCGCCGGTTTAGTCGAACATTTTTGACCTCATCTTAACCTGGCAATCAGAAGTTGGCCCCCACAACATCTTATGTATAACTGATCGTTTTCAGCACAAAGCGGTTCGTCCGATAGATGGGGCTAGTCTCTTTTCAAAAATTGTATCACATGGACACCGTAGAACAGTGTCCTGTTTTCCCCCTCGCATAACGTTGTCATGTATCACAATCTTAGTTCTGACGACCGGTTCACATGAACGGGGGCCCATGGTTCGAAATCAATGCATCTAAGATTACTTCATATACATATATAACGTCTTCTGTAGCCAAAGCCAACCAAAGTCGCTTTTCAGTCAAAGCCAAATATTTCAATTATTTTGGCTATAGTTTACACCTCATGATTATTTGTCATAATTTTTCATTTACAAAACTAGTATTAGAAAATTCCTCAATGCAGGTTGCCACTGTTCCTTCACATCCTGTTGCCGCTGATTCTCAATAGAGATGTGCAACAGCCATGAATTGAAGCCCAAACCCGAACCGACCACCTTCCACATGAATCCGAACCATAATCTTGAACCCAACCCGACCCGAAAACTTTACCAAGACTAAAAAAACGCAACCCGAAAAAATGATTTGAAAAATCAAATAACTGCGGCACCGTGGAGAATGAAATTCCCAAAATTTGGGATTGAGTCTTCGTAAAGTGCATAAATAGACTGTCAAGATTAATTCGATTAATTAGAATTAGGCAGCACGTAGCCCTTCTTCCATGTGGTCGAGTTGTCATTTATCCACTCTCATTCCTTCTGTGCCGAGCGTTAAGCAAGAATGGAGAGTGTACCTATTTCAAAAGTCTTAGGTTTGACCCGAACAAAGTATGAACCAAGGTCATCCAAACGCAGAACGAACACTACCACAAAACCATAACGCCGGTGATCACGCAGCTATTTAAATGCATTTGATAATTCCAGCTACTTATTCATTCAGTCTGTTGAATTTCATCTACCTTCATTCATCACAATCGCATTTGGTGTCACATGTGTTCTAGCAAGCACAATCTCGGCTTTCTTCTCATAGACAAATTCTAACTGATGAATGATTCATTACATTGGACTTCAGTAACATCTGTGATGTGCGTGTGTGTGATTCGTTTCAAGTTTTGCTACAGTTATTATCTTTCTCACTTCGTAATCCATGCCATACTCGTGAATTATCCTAGTGAAGTGGCTGATCACCCAAATGACATTTCGTGGCAGTTCTTAATAATTGACTGAGATTATACGTCCGGAGGGAGAGAACTGACGAAGGAAGCATCATATGTGAACAAAACAATAATTGACTTGATTGAAGTAATCCATTCCTCTACCACTTGAATCTATGTAAAATGTCATCCTCCTGTATGTTCTTGTGATGAAAGTGGATTCGAGCTTTCAACCTCGTAGTTTTATGTCAAAGAACAAAAAATTTCAAAGTGTCTAGTTCCTGTTTCAAGGAATTGAATCACATCCAATTAGAAGACTCAAGATTGTCACTTACAAAATGGCTTCCAAAAAATAGTGAAAATAAGATGAAAGGTAAAGACATAGAAAAATGAAGAAACAGATGTAGGGATATAAAAAGTATGCTACTTATGTAATTCATTATTTCATAAGTAGAAAGGTTAAAAAAGAAATGTCGAAAAAGTTCGAAAGAAGAGAAAAGAGACGAAATATTGGACAAGCATCCAATTCCAGTTGACAGGGATGACACCTCCCCCATGCGATGCAACATACAACCCTCGACGTTAGGTGTCACCACGTCTATCGGGAGTGTTTTCACTCCTCATGCTCCTGATCTCAAATGTGGAAAGTGCGAGTCGCACGCGTCCCCATGTAGGATTGTCTCGTCAGTGCGTCGTTGATTCAAAAAGCCACCTTTGTCTAAATGATAAAACAACTTCCTTCGTTCTGCCTGTCTAGTGTGGTAACATTCATTCCAGTTTTACTTTATTCACGTGACAGAGCACGATAGAGATTGAGTAATATTTTACCGTTTATACGAGGTCATGAACAGCGCACGCGTCACAGCATAGTCAGGAATGGAGTTATATTTAAATGCAACTTTTCAAGGCTCTCACATAGAGAAAGTATATAGTAGGTAGAGTGTCGACTCAGAAAAATATCTACATACATTGAAAATTTTTCAATCAAAAGATTCAATTTTTTGCGGAGATTACGCTCCTGCGATCCAAAGAAATATTTGATCACTTTTTAAGAAGCTAAATTTCTGCAAATTATTCCTGTGCATATACAGTATACTAGCAATGTGAAGCCACTATTGAAAGTAGTATGAAACTTATTAGATATCAAAAGGAACAAGCTTCACCAACAGGTGTCTTAATTCAACAGAAGTTGAGCTGATTATCAAGGAAATTTCATGAGCCACATAACAATGCAAGTCTTCATGGAGAAGTTGAGATCATATTGTGCTTCTTGGCTGAAATTTCAAATTCTTAATTCAATTTCTATCAGCACAATTTTATAATTCATTAAATGTATGTTTAATTTCTTGAATCTGATTAGCAATGTGAACCCATTTACATCTTTTAAAGCTAATTATGATATTTGCAATCGTCGGAACTTTGTCTTTGATGATGATAATTTGCTCTTTTAGTGGCAGGTTTTGTGGCATGATCACGCTGAATAAAATACTCTTTTTAATAAGGCTGAGCATAAAAGTATTAGAAACCCATCGAATTGCTCGTTTAACAAACTGTATTGCCTCTCCAAGGCTGTCATGACACGGAGGATTTGTAAAATACTATCATTCCTTCTGTATTGCTATCATGGTCAGTCAAATCCGTGTAAATTTCTCCAAAAGTGCTAAATGTGTATATCTCACATACAGTGCTGGGTCTCAACTCGAGTTTATTTAATAAAATCGAAACTATATACACATGGGAATTTAATTAATGCTGAGTTGCTGCTCTACTTAATACACTGACTCTATGGGTTCTCATAAGGATATGAGTGGACAGCCTTCATTCACGGACGGCGTCTCTCATCATGATAAGGCAAGTCACTATAGTAAGAGAGCAAATGCAAATTATGCGTCTGGGAGCTGCTTCACCAACCTCTGTTGTGTTAACAGAGAACATTTTCACGAAGCTACATTAGAGCCTACGTTACCGTAGTAAACGGAGACCTCTTTCATCAGTGACCGCTTGCACGAACGGAGACCCTAAACGGAAGTCAAAACCGACATTCGTGGAAATTATCTGATTGATTCATGTCGAATTTCTTCAAAATAATGTCGAAAACATTAAGAATGACATATAAAATTGCCTCATTTGTCACGTACAGCATCAGATACATTATGAGAAAAGAATTATTCGTTGTGCCCTTCGGAACTTTAGCATTTTTGACATAATTAGAACTTTATCATCAAGTCAGTTTGCCATTTATGAGAAGAATGGATAACTTCATTGGTCACGACTTTTAAATGAAAAAATAATGTCCGGTAATATTTTCACGAAATGTCTGGGTTCTTCGAACTTAGTACGAAAAATTAAGGAAGAATTCACATGACATTATTAAAAAACATTATCAACAAAATTATAAATGATTTCAAGCAGTGATTAAAGAACGATAAAAGATTCATTAAATAGATCATTATAAAAATCATCAATCGTTCTTAAAAATTTGTGAACCAATTCTGAACGACATAATGATACAAACATTGATTACTCACACAATAAATACATGTACAATTCTAAAAAGACGAACGGCTTTTGCCGAAAGAAATATATACGATTTTGCCACTTCGCGGAGATTATTATTAATGATAACATGCTAGAAAAAGTAAAAACAAACTCCAATGGATGCAGCTGTTTGATCGCAATAATTCGTTTTCTCATGTTCGTTTTTAATGCCAGTAAACAAGATAGCAATTGTAAAGCAAAAATGAACGGATATCATCTCATCTCAAGTCGGTATCAAGACCGGTGGCAGAAAAATCATACTTATGGGACGTCACCTCGAAATGTAGGTCCTAATCCAGTGCAACAAAACCTTGTTGCGATAGTCACTACTGTCACTTCTTTGAAATAGGCTGTAACAGCTTCAATAAATTTGACTATAACAATAATTCAATTCATTTTATATTGGTACTTTTCCATCTTTTAATCGGGTGAGACTGATTTAGTGGAATTGGTAAACTGCGTATACTGGCAAATAATCATACTGACTTAATAATAATTCATGCATGTATAATAATCTTATATACATGCTATAAGCATTGGAAAACTGCGTATACTGGCAAATAATCATACTGACTTAATAATAATTTATGCATGCATAATAATCTTATATACATGCTATAAGCATTGGAGAAGAGTACGAAAGTAAATGAGCAGCACTATTTATACAATTTTGAAAACAATTAACGAAATAAGTTAAGATGTTTTTTTAAATCGACTTTAATCCCTTTTCAATTTGACAAATAATAATATGTCAAAATTACAAAAATGAAAAAATTCAACGAAAACGAAAACAACACTATTTAAATGTGGTTTTGCTGTTTTCTCTTGAATTGAGCTACTTTTCCTGTCGCATGTGTAAAAACGGACGAATTTTTCCACCAGTCAAGATCAATATTGGAAAGTGCAACTTAACGATGCAGGATATTTCATATACTTTAATGCAAACTTACCGCTGGGCTTCCAGCTCATCAGCTGGCAAATAGTTTGCAATCGCATCTAGTATGAAGACTTGGCCCCATCTGAAATAAAATAAATATGCTTGGATTAAAGATAGTCAACAGTCTAAGAAATAGCTGCAAAATTTCGATGTAGGCCTATATTACAATGTATAAAAGAGCACGCAATAATGTTCAGTAGGCTATGTATACAATACATAAGGTGAGTTCCTTTTCGTCGACACGTCCATCTTGACGATAATTGAGGTGGACGATTGATTGACAAAAAATAAATTAAAATCAATTGACAATTAATGTTTTATTAGTGCAGATATATTTCAATTGCAAAGAAGAAAGATATTAACAGTCATTATTATTAACATTCAGTCAGTCTATTATAAGCATGACAATCGGAATCTAAAATTCGATGTCAGTCAATAGTCCCTCCCTCGAGTGAATTTGTGGGATGCTGCCTGTTTAACCCATTTTATTGGTTCGTATTACTGTATAAAACTGCAACGGGACCAAGTTGCTTAAGAAAGTTGTGCGATTTCAAAAAGAATGTGCTCCAGCCCGTTTGGCAAGGACATTCAGACAGAAGTAGGACATGCAGGTCTCACGAAAATGGATTGATAGAGGTGCAATCGAGCGGCTTCAACTGATTTGACAAAGATGGACCACTCCGATTCAGAATCATAAAGGATGTGCATCAGCATGACATTCGAAAATTAAATAACGAGGAATATTTTCAAAGCCTTCTTCAATTTTGGCGAGAAATTATGTGTCAAAATTATAAATTCTCATAGGAGACACAGTCCTTGTGTGTTCAATAATGATGTCCATTCTGAGATTAAAAAATGAACTTATGTATATTACTTGTCAGAAGAATATATTTTTTAATCTGAGGCATTTTTATTATCTATTTTGTCTTTGAAGTACAAACTTACTTTTTGCTTGAATTTTAAGGTGCATTGAGTTCAGCATGTATAAGGGTATATTGCACTTATATAACTTGGGTATAAGACATAATACGAAAGCGCAACTCCAGCTAAATTGAATTTTATCATCATGATAAAATATTCAGAATTCCTCTGGCTACATAACTAATGGATTAATCCATTATAAAGCATCAATGCGATGAATAATGCTTTCAATTATAAGGAAGCATGGTCGTTACTTCTGGCCCACCGTGCATCATACAAGTACGTGTGGCTTATTTGAGTTCGTTTGACAGATAAACTGCTTAGACTTTTTGACTATTCAGTGTCGATGTTAATTGGTTGGATAATCAGAATGAACGAAGACAATATTTCGTCGACCAATTGATATGTATTAAACAACTTTATTCTCCAATGTTTCGCATTGGCTCAACACGAAGTATATTCACTGTATGAACATCGTGAACACAATGACGTAGTCCTCTTATTGACTATTCCGCATCAATTTGCGCGAAAGTCTTCAAGCTCATCACTGACAAGGTGAAGTTCAGATAAATGTGTTTTCATCTCTTAACGATGTATATTTTAGTTTAGAGTTTGGTCTGCAATTAATTTCCCATTCAATGTGTGGCAGGCTAAGACACCTGCAACCTTCGATTGAGTTCCAGGTTTCGTCATCATCTGTCTTAACCTTTTCTTCGATAAAAACTCATTCGTTGCTTGATGAACCTCCAACAAAAAGACACTATCTCGCGACAGACTGACGAAGAAGACTACAACGGCGACCCACAAGGAGATGAACAAGCGTCGTTCAAGGCAATTCAATGTCAACCTCAAGCATGTTGAGAAACTGGTCCCTGTATCTTGCGTCGCAGTCTCGACAATCATCGGCACGAGAACTAGGCAGATAGGTAGGCATTCATATAATGCCCATAATTACCTACAATAAATGGATAAAAATAGGCGCTCTCATTTCGCATGGTTGGGAAGTACGTGGAGATATTCTAATCGCGAATATGCGTCTGAAAGATTCTTACCACCACCACCAGCACCAGAACCGCTTAAGAGCTTGCCCTTTTCATACATGGCGGTTCGTGCTTAAATAATAATGCCGGACTGTGCGAGTGCTGGTGGGCTACTGACAGTACATGTGATGTGCTAAGAACACAGCAGAATGAGCAGATTGATATATAGAGATAAGAAACTGTTCCTTTCATAATGCTCATTATTTTTGCAAGATACGAGAAGCACTTCTACGTCTCTGCGTCGCTCTCTCAGCGCGTGCGCGAAATTAGCGCAATTTAAGTATGTCACGCCACAGCAATTTATAAAATGCTCATCAGTTGCACAATGAAAGCAATGATGGGCGAAATATCATGAGTAATAGTGTCGACTACGCCCTACATAAGTTGATATCACATGTTCGCATTAGTAACACTTGGCTCATTTGGTGTTTACCCGAACAAAAATGAAAATACCACTCAATTGAAATAGATTGGTTCAAGCTTGGTCATCTAACATTCAGTGTCCACCACGATAATAGAGTGAAATGCTGAGCGCCTGGAATGCTTGAATGAATGATGCTTCAATGATAATCAATAAAGTCACACTCATTCATAGGTCAATTGAGATTGTATGTAAATATCTACATGCCTGCCGCTCAGCATTCAATTGCATATTCGATCTTTTCTTTTATTAGTAAAAAGGTCCAGAGATAGGTGCATGGTTCGGAGACACATGTATATGGTTCAAGTTATTAATTTATTAAGTTATTCAATTTATGAAAAAACACAGCATAATTTCGGAATATTACATATTAACTTGTGAAGAAGTGGTAGAAATACCACCAGCCAATTGACGTCATTCGCCATCAATATGTTACAAAAGGTCAATGGAGTTTCGCATTATTCAATGTATGAGATGGGAAGTGAATTATGCGTTCTCTTTGTTATTAGCGGACATCAATCGACAGACGCAAAGAAACCAACAAGGATTGCACTCGATCGCACGAGATTGGAGCTGGGACCAATCCTGGTTGTGGATAAAGAGTTTGCCTCAACGATGATCTAGAGGCATTCCTAACATCGCGTACACACAATATCAATTTTCCAAATATCTTTTACATGCGCTGAAAGTGAGCTCAGACTGAAATGGAACAACTTATTCAATGAGTCGATTAAAATAAAGTTGATAGGTCGAATTGCTCATCCTCTGCGATTAATATCATTCTGCTATAAGAGTGGAAATCAAGACGGATAACTTTACTGGTCCTTTCCGGCGACAAATCGCGGACTGCAGTAAAGCCTATAGCAGAGTTACGATTCCAAGTGTCTAAGTTTGATTCAAAGTTTACTGTTCTAATTTTAATTTTGATAAAATTTTCTAAGTTACGATTCTAAGTTTGTTGACAGCTGTCCGTATAAACCGGACGGGTACAGGAGCACAATAGCTTCATCGAAAGCAGAGAGAATCGACCAAGGCTTTATATAATTTAAGTGGTCCATTTTTACCTATTTAAAGAAGGGTTGGACACATGATGGGCTGAAGGCGACATTTAAAATATGTTCTGGGCAACCCGTTACGGAACCAGAGCTGGAGGAGGCCTAGAATCGAGAAAATCGGCTCGGTTACAGCTCTGCAGGCAGCACAAGAAATGTTTGACATACTTCTTAACTGCTCGTTGATAGTTCGTTCAACCGTATCTACCTGCAAGAATGTACTTACCAAATTTGACATATATTCATGATGAATTGAAATCTTTGACTGTGTTGCGATTAGAGCTAGATTAATCAATCATTATGATTAGCCTCAACTCTTTGAGGCTAATCATAATCATAATCACGTAATTGAAATTTAGTTCAATCATTAATCTCAATCATAATCAAGGTTTTGAAAATTTAATCAATCATTAATCATAATCAAAATCACGTTAATTAATCAGCAAATTTTATTAAATTTAATTTTAGTCATCTGAACACCAGTTGAGATCAGAACTTTAATTGAACAAGGAGATTAGTTTAAATAAAAACTGCTATCACTGCACAGTATTAAGCATTTTTATCACGATTCAAATTATTGCTTAACTGCACAAAATTAACATTGACTCAACAAAGTGTCTGAAATTCGTAATAAACATCATATTCAACCCATCCAGCGTTCATCATTAAGGGTCTGACCACATTAATCATAGTCGCAATTTTGAACGTCTTAATCAATCATAATCACATTCTTCAACACTTCAATCAAATCAATCATAATCATAATCAAACTTTTGAACACTTCAATTATAATCAACATTTTGAATATAAGCTAATCGTTCCAGGTCTAGTTGCGATTTACAAATGTAGAAGAACAATTTTTACAAATGTAGAAGAACAAAGTTGAATTATGATAAAAAAACACTTACTCAGTACACTCATTTAAGGCAGCAAGCAGCTTATTAACGACTTGCTCATTTAGCGTTAGGACATTCTGAAGCTCGGGACCGGCTGCAATGGAGCAACTTGTCTCCTGAATTTCCGTAATAGCTGCAACCGCATTTGCCACCACCATTGGATTGCTGTCACTGAGCAAGTCTCGTAGAAGATCTAAAAATCCACTGTCTTCAACTAAGTGTGAGTCAATATCATGAAGTTTTGCAACGCACACGGCAGCAGTTTTTCTAACATACGGATCTTCATCCTTCAGACATTTACGTAATGGATCGCATAAATATGCCGTAATTTTGTCGACTCGAATACAGCCCATAGTGCGAACTGCCAAGGCGCGAATCAGCGGATTTGGATCTTCACAATCCTAAAATAAAAGAGGAATATAGTTGATAGCCTTATACGGGAGGGTGTTAATGGTGAGGTAGAGAAAGAAAAATACGACACTCCCTTAAGTAACAGCTTTAATAAAATCTAATAGCTAAAACTAGAAGTATTTACACAGTAAACGTTGCCTCAGTGCACTAAAAAGAAGGTAAAAGCAGCCAGTGCGAGTGGTATGTATGTCAGGGTGATAATAACGTAGACGGAGTATCTCTCAGCCAGCCAGCTCGTCTTTGCGGTTCAGCTGTGGTCTCCTATCTCTGATGTAGCGAGCTTCAGCCAGACGATTTTCAAGAGGCGAACTATGCTTGCCAATGATATTTATTGTGAAATCGAAAATGTCAAGGTTATTGTCGTGGCAAACTAATAGGCCTTTTAAAATTCGTTTCGAGGAGCATGAACACAGTTTGCGCTTGCAGAACAATGCTATTGCCCTCTCCGAACATTCGATAAATGACCACGACAGTAACCTTGACATTTTCGATATCACAATCAATATCATTGGCAAGCATAGTTCACCTCTTGAAAATCGTCTGGCTGAAGCTCGCTACATCAGAGATGAGACCACAGTTGAACTGCAAAGACGAGCTGGTTGGCTGAGAGATACTCTGTCTACGGTATTATCACCCTGACATATATACCACTCGCACTGGCTGCTTTTACCTTCCTCTTAGTGCACTGAGGCAACGTTTGCTGCGTAAATACTTATAGTTTTAGCTATTAGATTTTATTAAAGCCGTTACTTAAGGGAGTGTCGTATTTTTTCTTTCTCATCCTCACCAAAAGGGGAATATGCAGAGGCTTGAAATCGAATAGAGCAAGATATCAAAAACACGTGAAATTGCATTACTCTTGCACTTCATGATATTACAACGCAATTCATGACGTCACTATGCTCAACAAATGAATGTTTCTTAACGAAAATATACTAATGTGTGAATTGTATGGCTCTGATAACATTTCTGATTCTATTTTTATGCAAGACAGCGCATCGTGTCACAAGGAAAAACGATCGTGGGTTCCTGATGAAAATGGCTCTGAAACTCGGTTTTGACAAAAAATATGTTAGTCAAGCTTCAGTCCGATCGATTGTACCTGGGACCGAATATATTTAGCGGTCACTTTCATAGATACACACTGCTGTAGAAATTTCACACGTTCTTGATGATAGGCGATTTTATCGTTCAGTTCAAATATCCTATCTAGGACTGCAATAACATGTTTCGCTTAGCGGCATTTCCACCTTGTAAACGTCTTCTTCGTCAGTGCCACTTTAAATACAAAATTGAAAACCACAGTGGCTGTCATACGGCGCTTCGTCCGTTTCGAGTATTTACACGGAAATGACAAGTGTGAAATGATAGTCCGACAGATGGTGCGAATAGAGATCTGACATAACTTTGGTTATGACGTCATCTATCGACTGAAATAAGAAACAGTGGTTCCTATGTCATGACACATTAAACAAAAAACAAGTGAAAGAATAAAATAATACATAAATGGATATAGGAAGAAAATAATTAAAAGGCAAGTACTTGCAAACACAAACCCTTCTTGGATGCTTTTTGGACCACTTCATGGCCACTCCTTCAGTTACATATCAAATGTCACTGCAAGTGTCTGGTGATGCCAAATGCTGACGGTTTTGATGATCGCGGCCTACTTGTTATCGTTGTTATCGTTGACCAATTCTTGTAGAGCACTATGCGACTTCCCTATGTAGCTTGCTCCGCAATCGCAACTATATTTATAGACGAGTGTTTTGGAAGGCTCCCTCCGAGATGACTTGAAGCTTGAGCTTCTTGAATGGCCAAGAAATTCGTCAGATTTGAACCCAATTGAGAACCTTTAAGCTTTACTGATAGTCAAGATCAGTTGAGGTAATCCGACAAGCACGGAAGTTAAATGCCAATAATCTGACTACCAGTAGAATAACAACACCGGAAATAAATACCATTGCATGTTCTCTGGAGAAAGTTAGACTAAAGTGCAGTCAATTAAGTAGATAAGCATTCAAATTGATAAATTTCATTAGATTAACCTATTATTACAGCGAAATATTTGCTAGACCAAACTGACTGCTGGACTGAATTGACTAACCTCTGGGCTTCCTTGTAAAAGAAAACTAGTAGAAAGAAGCTATAAGAGACTGATTGCATGTTTTAACCGTATTAAACTAGGGTAGGGGCTGGATGTTGTACGATACTATGATAGCCTGAGAGCTGAAACTTTGTGACACTGAAATTATGCTTTCGGGTCATCGGTATTAATATTCTGTCAAATACTAATGATATTTTGTTAACTAATAGGTCAGATTTGAAAGTTTGTTTTTGAAAAAAGACATTTGCATTGTAGTCTAGATGAAGTTAGTTATGCTGTCATCAACAACCACGTACAATAGCTACAAAAACCAAGAAATCTTATAATCGACTAGAAGATCTTTAACCTTAGTATGTGTTTTTCAAATCAAGTATATGCAGCAACTGAAATTTGAATCTCAAATTCAAAAATTCAGTTTTTAGAAAATTTTGTTACTGCGATAGACAAAGTGATGCAAAATACGATCAAGTTCCATCTAATACAGTCATGCATATGTTATTTGAAGATAGGCGAAATTTCAATGAGAGGAATTCAGAGCCATTCCATTCAAAGATTTTAGTGTAAGAACGATTTTAATGATGAGATTGAGGATTTAGGAACAATAGAGATTTATTTGAACATTGATAAACAAGGCTATGAAGAAAATTATTTTTTATGAGTGTTTGACAAGAACATCACTGTTGCATGCCCGAAATTCTTAGTGATCTAAGATACAAATTTTTAATTGTTATACGCATAGCAGCAAGAAAAATGAGTTTGGTGAAACTGATGAGAGCAGAGCATGCGCCAAATGTGCTATGCCGCAAGTTTCAAGATGATTGATTAATTGAAACATCAAAAAAGAGAGGATAATTTGCTGATTTGGCGCAGCCAATTCATTTCTGCGAATTTTCCATTTATTTAAAATTGTCCAGTTTTATTCAAAGTTTCGAAATCTCCTCAAGGTAACAGACATCATTGCTTGGAAATTAGAGGGAGATTTTTCATCAACTAAATCATTCCCTTGATTACCAAAAAATAGATATTTCATTATTTTTGATTGCAAGGATCGACGTTGGAAATGCTGTTTTCAAACAATTCTTCAAAAATCTTTTTATTATCTGCATTATAGTTTCTTCTGTCACGTTCAAATTGTCGACAAAATTGACAAGCATACCTTCGAATTCCCGAAATCCTGTCAGATTAATATATTGATTAGCTTGACTTCAAATTCTCAACAATGTCCTTGTTGTTGCAACAATTCATGCGTTTCTCAACTTCTCTGCATCAAACTGCGAATTTCTTTATCAGTTCGCTATTAAATTCACACTCGACTCACAGCTGAAGACTCAGAAGTTCTCAGAATTTGTACTTAAGCCTTCGTAGATATTCATAACATTTCACAAGAGTAGAAGATTAAACGCTAGTTTTCTTGATATATAAATTTCCGCTGCCATTGACTTCAGCTCTCTCATCTATCTCGGCTCAATGACTAACGTTTTTCTACTTCTACACTGACTAGTTTGAAAATTGATGCTACTCAGTTGACAAAATAAAACTACAGCACGGTCCACATTACAATGATTACAATGATTGCATAACATAATCGTACGTGCTGGTTCTCCGAAACTGCAAATGAGAATCGATATGCACAAATATCTTCATGTTAACATCAATTTTAACGGAAGCTCTTCAGTCTTACTTGAAACTTCTACCTGTATGCTGAAAAATGGGAATTGAAAAACTTTTTTCAAAACTTTTATAAATTAGACATCATGTGTATCATGTCGGATGTCAGTGGCATAGCGGTTAAGTGCTAGCCCTGGCGATCTTATATTTTAAAGAAGTGGAATACCGAAAGTGTCATTGGAGGTCGGCAGGAAGGGTCGAAAGTGTCACAACACCACAGATTAAGTCTGACTATAGCAGTATCGTCCAAGCCCTCAGCGTAGTGACGTTAATGCCCTCGTCAGTAGTGACGTTAATGCTTCATTCATGTGTACATATAAATAGCAAATTTACCCGCGCAAGTGTGTTGCACTATTTCATAATGCTCCCTGTATTTCAAACATGACTCAGTTAAAAGATGAAACAGTATTGATATCTCAATTTAGTTTATAGTTGACATAAGAATGCTTGATACTATGGTGCATAATTTTTAGCAGACATAAGACACTTCATTCATCTAAATTCCATTTAAAGGATGACGATCATGTTGTTGAAAATGTGCTACATGATAATATTTATGCAATTCTGACTTGCTGCTTCGGATAGCCACAGAAATATATGCAGGTCAACACATTCAATATAATACGTAAGATTTGATATGTGTTCATGATATCAAGGTGAACCACACTGCATTCATCGATCTAAAATATAAAACTCTATTATTCTATTTAATCAACAGAACTTTTTATCAACCTCATTATTCCATTGCGCTATTTCTTTAGTCCATTATGTAGGCTACTATTATTCTTTAGTCCATTATGTTGCTCTTCTTTAAGGTGCATTTCTTTCGTTGTGCTTGAAGCGGGTGGAATGAATCGCGGCATCGATGCCAGATGAAACACCGCAACCTAAGTGATTCGGGAGAATAAACTTCAAAACCTCATGTATTGCGAATTTCGTGCATTTACAGGCGATACGGCGGAAAGTTTCTGCTGCAGCAATGGGGCGTATATCCCTATCTTTCTTATTGAGAGCAACAACTTTGGCTCCCAGGCGGATCGGCTTCATTTCTTTGTGAATATAATTTTGAATGAGGACGTACTCAGGGCAGTTATTTGAGCTGTGACCCGATCTTGCTGATTATTGGTGTCGAAGTGCAAGAGAGAAATCAGCTGTGAACGCGTGCTATGTTATCTGAACCAATTGAACTGCGTGGGCGACACCTTGACGTCAACACAAAGCGAATAAATAGTGCAGAGGCATGAGAATGACGAAAGAAAAGAGGAGAACAGGAAACTGTTCAAAGCGACACCGAGTAAAGACTACGTTTGCTATATGATAAATTCGATGTCATTTTAGAATGGAATTGAGAGCGGTGGTGAGGAGACATAACATCAATTTTTTAGCATGTGATGAATTAAATAAAATATGACTGGATTTGAAAAAGACAGGCACTGAAACACGCAAAATGATAGGTAGAACACGGAAGATACAGGAACCGCAGAAGCAGACAAAATACGATGAGGATAAAGAATCCGAAGGAAAAATGATAACTGAACACTCGGCTACAAGAACAGCACTAAGTGAGAGCCGCACAAGATGATAGAGGCAAGCAAATAACAGAAATTAAAAGCACACATCAGAGACACCACAGACACGACTGCACTTGTCAACGGCTATAGTTGTTATTATTGCTTCCAGTAATAACCACGTCACAGAGGACGTGGATTGCCTGCTTCGTAGAGAATACTTGCTTTGTAGAGAAAAACGTGGCATTTTTCATTAATTGAGGTAAAACACGAAGTATCTTGTTTATCGCAATAAAATTGTGACTAAAAATCGAGACATTCAAAGCTCCACATAAACTGGTCAAATACTACGGCTTCAGAGTGCACCTTGAATAAGACCCTTCTATGCCTATGGGTATGTTGCATGAGCGACAAGACCTACTATTACATAAAGCAGCAATTTGAAAAAGTAAGATATATTTTTACAAGATATGTGAAATTAAGAGAGATCAAATTGTCATTGGAAAATGTGAAAACCATTCCAGTGCAGCAGGAGTGCGAAACGCATCTTTACGCAGGTTTAATATCACTTCTTCCCCAATGGGACTGCGACGGCACTGGTAAAGTCAGATCATTATGGGCCGCTGTGATACTTCTATATCCGATTACTGCTGACTTCCTATGACACTGTCGGGGCTCAGTGCCTGCATCCACTGAGGTTCAATACACCCACTTACTGTAGACAATAATGAAAATAAATACGGCAATATACCGCTTAAAACAGGAAATTGAACACATTAATCATAATCAGACAATGCGTGAAAGTACTCACCTTAACAAAAGTATTCACCGCCATTATAGCAGTATCCGGTTGAGCTTTTGCGTAATTCATGAGATATAGATAGACAAGCTTCTTTAACTCCAAATTATCTGTTTGCATGCAATTGATGACATCGGGGAACAGTGGACTGTAATGAGAAGTATATCATATATAGCAGTCAGACAAAGTGAAGCACATGTGCAAAATACTACATTTTCCCTTAGCACAATAATGATGCTGGGTCTTAATATACTACTTTTTAAGGCAAGTCCTAGCTCTAAAATCTGATGAACATGTCAGCATTTCCTCGTACGATGTGACAATAACCGCAAGAAGTTTAATTTTGATATTATGAAATCCCTTCCTTTTTAGACACATGTGAGAGAAAAAACTGCAAGTTTATTGCATAAGATCAATCTAGTGTGTGTTCCTCGCGGAATTTTCAATCAGCTTGGCTCGATTTAGTCTTGATGACCTTTGTTATCTTTTTTCAATGATCAATGTCCTCACCTTACATCTTTGCCGACAGTCATACTAGCTATCACCTTCTTCACAGCCTCTTTCTTCTTGTCCTTCTTGTCGCTGCTCAACTCAGCTTTAAGTTCAAAAATTTCACCTGAAATGTAATAAACTTGATGGTTGATGTAGATAATCCTGATCATCACGGAAACGCAGTGTCAAACTTAATAACTTGCAGTGAAACAATCTTATATGAGGATTGATGAAGCAATATAAAAAATGATATACATGTTGAGGACTCGAAGTTCTTCTGAGGTTACAATTGCGGAACCCTGCTTCAAATAAAAATGCTTGGGAATGCGCGCAGTACTGCCATTTCATGTGCATGGACAATATATAGCCTGACACTTCCTATCAATGGCAATAACGGCACGCAGCTACACAACTGACATGTCTAGATTCCGTTGTTACATCTCTTTAGCGTGGCTCCTTCATTCAAACGTGTCATCTACACGAACAACTGTTCTTACAAGATTAACATCATTATTGTCACTAATTGTAATAAAAACTATAATCTATGATGTCTCATAGTGGCAAGTGCAACCTGTGAGAGCTCAACATTAATTCGACATCAACAAGGGAAAAATGACTACGACTAATGCACATATAGCAGGTAGAACTGAGATATGCGAAATTTTACAAATCAAAAATTATATCGAATGAAATACTCATGCTTATATATGTACTGTACAAATTCTTTCCGTACGGATAAAGCTACTCGCCAACTTTAAAGTTCTTTCCAGTTGTCTTAGCTGGTAATTACATTTGTATTGCATGTTAGAATTACTGGACCGAAAAGGCGAAACTGCTCGAACAGCACGATACAAGTTAAACAATGAAACAAGGTAAGAAATAGCACGAAGCATCTTCACTGTCATACCACTAAAGATGAATATTAGTATCTCCTGGTTCAATGCAAGACAATTACCTTTTCTACTAGCATCTGTAGAATCAGTGGAACCGACCCAGACCAGGACCGGCTTTTTAATAGACAATAATAAATTTTGATAGCTTTTTAATAGATCTATAAGCATATGTGACCGGGTGATTTTTAAATTTGCCAATTGTCGCATGCATCAGTATTTGATTCTCTTACATGAATAAAACATCAATTATTGAGTCATATGATACCAGTACTACGAAATATTACACATATATTACTTTGAAAATATCCGGAAAATCATTGAATACTTGAATAAATAAATACTTGTAATAATTACATACATGTTACTCACATAGCTTCAATGAAATGCATACACTCTACGGTCAAAATTGAACAAAGACAACGCGGCGATGAACACATTTCATACTAACCGCGCGTGTGTTGAATGCAATTTATGAGTCGAACATTTTATGATACATGTGTGACTATAACAAAAATTTCTGAACTCTATCATGACATTTGTCCGTCTTTTCGACTGGCCTGAGTCGGCACAGGGGCACCGGGGTCGGTTCCATCCCTGTTGTAGACTAACTAATTATTTGGCAATCTGATGAAAATGTGTAATTGAGTAACAAAATTGAAACGTCAACTTAATTTTGCACCTATTCTTGCGACCCTAAGCATAAGGTAATTACATGATGGGGATACCCCTCCCCCACTAGTGAAGGAAATTTCAAATAATGTCTGGACGAAGCAACCGGCGAACCTCACATTTTTAAAACCTTCTATTTTACGTATCCAATTGTGTCTGACCTTTGGAGGACAAAATTGCCCAATTTTCTTATGACACGAATAGCTTTTTACTTTTTGATCGTACCATCAAGATCAATTAATTGACATAAGTTTAAAAAACTAATTTTGGAGGCAAAATGGGAGATAACACAGAAATTGAACATTGTGAACGCCGACCCCGTTTTAATCTAACCTCTACTATACAGTAACCTTTACTTTCAAAATCAATATGCTTTTCTAATCTGCCTTGAGGAGACCTTTCATTTAGTGCATGGTTTATGAAGGTTGTCTGTTGGTTCAGGAGACACGGAAAAAGCGGTTAAGTACCTTCCTAGAATGGACGGGGTCAAGGGTTACGTTTCAAGCAGGTCTTGAACTGCTGTAATTTGAACCACGCATCCGCTATTTCACAAGACATGACGACCTCAATCCTTACATAGCTCCATTGAGAATGAGCTTCGTGTGAAATTGCGGACCGCGAAGAGGCTAAACCTGATTCAGTGGCCTGTGGGTTGACTTAGGTTGCCGAGTCCTGTTTTAGCCAGAGAAAGTGAATAAGACGAGAGGGTTCACGCTGTATGCTACACATAGGGAAATTTGTCACCGTCCATTCATTATTAGACCCTTCAATAACACATCTGTCTCCAAAAATAATATTCCACAGTCTCAATGAAGCACCATGAACTGCTGTAGGTGATGTGATAAGTGTTATGATGGAATGCTAACCATGTGTGAATGTTACATAACCTTGAATCTACAGTAGTTCTAATCAAACAGAAAAGATGAAGATTGATATCTGAAAACATATTCAGTAGCATTACATTTACTCTGAAATGGAATTCGTCACTGAGATAGAAATTTTACATCATGTGAAATGTGTCCTACTTCGTTAGACTCAATCAAAAACGGTCATACAAGTTCATCGAAACGCTACGAATGACTTGTCACTAAGCAATGGACGCATTGACATAATGCTTGCCGGTCAAGCGCTTGTATACATTATCAATTTAGAACGCTTTCTCACTGACTAAAGCGAGTTGTAGGTTCTCAACCTCAAGCCAGACCCGACGATCGATTTCCTATCACAATTCTACATACTGTCGAAATAAATAGCATCATTGGTTTTACATTATATTTGCACTATATTTTACATTATACTTGCTGCACTGTCTTTCTCATCGACGTTCCTCGTAGACATGTATTGTCTTTGGTGTTCAGCGTTGTTTACTTCCTTATATCTGTAGATGGTTGCTGTGTAAAAACCAAAATTAATTATATCGTGAATTAAATGATAAAATAAATCAACAAAACACTAGATAATGCAAGTATGGCGCTAGGCGCAAGTGAGCTGAGGCAGACGCCTAAAAATTACTCGAAAATGAGCTGTAACAAAACATTGAATCTTCCTCAATCAAATTTGGAAAAATATTTTATTATGTAGCTGCATATTTATTACTTTAATATTGAATACCAGATGCCAAAGTAATATCAACATTCAGTTCGAATAAAACGGTATTCGATGGCAAAAGTTTGCATTCAGAAAATTTTGAAAACATGACTGACAATATTGAAGTGCCATGCTTGGTCACATGAATATGAGCCGTGGACTTTCAAAATGACAACAGAAAAAGACTGGAAACAACTATTGTTTCTTGAAGAAAATCTGATGACATACAATGAGAAGGTTATGAATGAAACTGTAGTGAAACATTGATGAAAACGATAATTGGCTAACATGTAATGAGAAAAGAGTGCTTCATACTCACGAGAAAGAGAACTCGAGCAAACGGTATATCATCATTTGAACATGATGGTGTATACACCACCTGCATCAAATCAATTTAGAAAACGTACTGGCGTGCACAACTGCGTTCACTGGCGTGCCATGAATATCGGCATGATGGGATAATACAGCAATCCTAGCCCTTTCCCTAGAAGTATTAACAGTATAATTCACAGAATTAAGTCAATTTGTCCGATATTCGTTCGCTTTCTAGAAGGGAAGACTCGCATATTGAATGGTAAAATGAAATGGCAGACACTCCAAAGTTGAAGAATGATTTATGAATCAATTATGGACACCAGTAGCGCGCGAGTCACACATCGCTGACTTTCTCCAATAAAATCTGCGAAGTTGGTGATGACCTCATTCTCGGTCGCTTGCCTACTTTTGAACAAAGAATCCAACGGACTAATATTATCGGCAAAACTTGTGTGCTATATCCGAATTTTCTGAATCTGAAGGAATTGGGGCGATCAAAGAGATTTTTTGTCATTTCAGTAATACTATAAAAACTTCTTTTTTCCCCACTTTGTTAAGTTGCCGTTTTCAAAATGTCTTTTTGATACTTCGACAAGTACGTATATTCTCAATAAAAGTTTTACATAAAAAAAGCAAGCTTTCATACTTTTTAAGTCCGTCGTCAGGTGATGAAAAAGAGAAGAGAGGAAGTGGCTACAAGCACATCATGGTGGCAGCAATGGCATCAAGAAAAATCACCAAAGGTCAAACAGAACAACTGAATTTAGCATAGAAATATTCAAGTTAAAGTTCATTGCCAAAGAAGGCAGTGACTCTGGAGGTAGAAGGACGCAAACCAAGGGAACGACCGAAGAAGAGGTGGTGCGACAACGTGAGAAGGTGAACCTTGAACCAAGAGGTGGTGAACCTTGGGCGCCATCCGACCGGACCGACGTTTTGTCGACGTCCAACACTCGAAACACGGGGGGGGATGGACGTTAAATCGTGGAGTGAGTGAGTGAAAGGTGGAATGGAAATCGACATAAAAATCATATATGCCCATCACAGAAATGGCTTCCATCTTTTGTCAATTTTAAGGCTGTCATCTCGATTGAAAGTTTTATTCCTATCAAATTCTATTCCTTTTCTAATTCTTCGAGTCCAGTTCCTCTCTTTCCCAATATGATCATAAAGATTGTTGAAATTAATTTTGTGGTCTTCTTGGTGGCAGTGTTCGGCGATGGCAGACCGCATATTCATTTCTCTCACATCTTTTTCATACTCCTTTCGTCGAATTATCGCCCTTCTTGATGACTCTCCAATGTACACACGCGTTTAAACAAACTAAACTGTGGTGTAGGCCCATGTCGAGTATCTTCTTGATTAATGAACAAGAATGAGAACTTTATGAATGAATGGAAGGATGAAAACCTGTTTAAAGTAGTGACTTACATGATGAGTTCCTCTAAGAAAGACGTGTGTTGTTCGATACGGCATTATTCTTGGTATAGTCAATCAGCTATGAATGAAAACGTCATGTTTGCTAAAAGTCTTTCTCCTAATTGATATATAGGTGGATGCATCAATCAAAGCCTAATTGCATCACATGCATCACACTTCCTCGCGTCATCAAAATATGCATCCTATTATCTAAATCACCAAAAATTGTGACAAGAAGGTGGCATCAAAGTCTCGCCCAGATCTCAGAATGGAACATATTGTCTGTTACGCAAGCATTTCTGTGGCTCTCAATCGAGCGTCCAGACATTGTCTTCTGATGTTCTTCCTTTGTTCATATAGAACGTTCATCATATTCTCGACATTATATGAGCAATCAGCTCAATTTCGGAGGCAAATTGCGTGTGACATTTCAGTTTTAGCATATTTGTGCTACAGAGAAGAAACCACACCTCGGGAAGTTAGTGACATTGCGTCCAGAACTGCTAGAGAACAACAGCCAGCAAGAAGATCAATTTCAAAATGATCTCAGCATGAATTCATGTCTGAATTCTGATGAATCAGAACAAAACATTAATTCAAAAGATCATAGATGGCAAGATGGCAGGAAGTCGATCGGTGAGACTAATATTTCTGAATATTAGTGCAATATAAGACAACTAACGACAACTGTGCTGGTAAACTTCCTTATAAGGCAAGGATGATTGAGATTTTCCATCTTTCGCTTTGAAGTGCACGATGACAATCTCGTTAAATGAGCGCTAGAATAAATCTCAATGAAAAATAACAAGAAACGATCCCCTCATTGCTACTGATTTTTTTCAATTAAAACATATAGACCTATACAAGTCCGACGCTCCTTGTCAGACGTTCCGTCCTCAAACTTTTCAAAGGTAAAATGAGTTCCTGCATCACTCAGAATCAAATATTCATTTGTGTTGATAATGGACTATGCAAGGGCGTCCTCATTCGACTGCAGCATGGAAGTTATGATATCATGATTGGGATTCAGTAGTGTAATTCTCAAGAAAGCAAGTTCTTCGAATCCAAACTTATCAAAATTTTTTTTGAAAATTTTTAAATTTTAAGTTTTTTGAAGATTACTTTGGATTCGAAGAACTTCTTTTCCTGAGAAGTTATGATAATATTAAATTTTTTATTTTTTCAAAAAAAATTTGTGCCGGTCGAAAGGCCTTCGCCACACGGCTTCTCTCAAATGGAAAATAAAGCAACCTTCTTATGACAAATTAATTATGATTCTCCCTGCAACATAATGCGTTTACTGAAAAGATAATTCGATCAAAATCAATACATACTAGTGCTGTGGTCGAAGCTCAACTTTTACATTTAATATATCAGCCCAGTCCCGATACATACCGTTCATCACAAACTAACCTTTCTTGGTGGTTGTGAAATATTTTGAATCTGTCATTTTTCCTTGTGTTGTAACTTTCTGGAACCACGGTCTGTCAACACAAAGAGCAATTAGTTAGATAGTTAATCGTGTGTTCAAAGTATTATCTCACTAATTGAATAAACATCATCAAATTACAACTTTAAATATCGCATAACAAATATATTGGAACTATAACGCTAAACACCAAAACTAACTATGACACCCACACAGCATGCAAGTCTTCTATATAAAGCAGCGTAACTTTTAGCAATAGATATATTTCTCTAAATTTATATATGCATAATCAAAGGAAAATTTGGAATGGAAATTGATGACATGTGCAAAATTATGGTAGCTGCGCTGAAGAATTATCAGCTGCTATGAAGGTTTGTTCGATTGCAAAAAATAATTAACTTCGAGGATCATTATAATTCATAGACAACATAAAAGCAAAGAATTAAAAAAAATTCAAATGTTCGTAAAGGTATTTGAGTCATACCGACCGATTCACGACGGCAGTGAGCATTTTATATCGTGGCGCTATTGCGTTGATTCTGAATGCATCGATGCATATTTTGTTGTGTGCATCATTCAATGTATTAATCAGTGATGATGATTCGTTACAAATTTGAAAGGAAATTTTGATTATTGAAATTGCCATTGACATTGACAGCAATTCATTTTATCTCCTATACTGTGTCACTCGTTTACTTGTTTGTTGTCCATACGCTGTTGGAGCATGTAGCTAATAACGCGTAAGGAAAGACGGAACGTTTATGGTTGTCAATGTAATTCTTATTATCACATGACATTTCAAATTTGTATAGAATCATTGCTCATGAATTGGTGACGATTAAAAAATTAAGTGATGAATCCGAATGACTACATAATAAATGCATTAAGGCCATGTAACCGCAATGTAACGTAGCATAAATGCAATGTGCGATAATTTCAAAAAGAACTGAATCTACCCATTCGTGCCATTTTTGTATAACTTCAAACGTCTTAACGAATGTGATGATCCGCAATGCAGTAGGTGAAGCTTTATTTTTGATAATTTGAATTAAAATCAAACGAATGTATGTGGGTACAGGGTGACCAAACAAAGCTTCGGAAAATATGGACCTCGAATTAAATCAAAAAGCCCTATGATCGGCCGCATGTCGCCTTTAAAGAGCTAGCTGACATTCATGCTGAATATTTGACCCAACTTCTAATACGACCGCCAGCAAGAATTTCTACAGGAAACGAGGCGAAAATGAGACTTCCACAGAATGATGTGCACTTTATGGCTGCTACAAATCCGCGCGTCTGCCGAGTTTTGCCCGGTTACTGTTCTTGTCAGACAGAATCAAAGAAAATGCAATGTAATTCCATGGTGAAGCAGACTGAGGTTTCCGGTATAAATGAGATCTTCTGTGTTTTCTCTGAATAAAGTGAGATGCTCTTAGTCTTAGAGCTATACTTGTCTAAGAAGCTAGACACATTAAGATTGGCAAGTTTCCCAATATCAGCAAGCACGACATTTTGGCATTTTCAGCCACATTTAAACACACCCTTGAATACGATTCCTCAATCAGAAGAATGATATCAACGCATGCACATGATAGCAAGCACTCCGTGCCAAGCATTATGGTTCCGGAATTAGCACTTTCCCTTTAATCAGAGGAAACACAGAAGATCTCAATTTTACCGAAAACTTCAGTTTGCCATTCAATAGATTCAATAGATCCTGGTAGTAGTCATAAGGGGCCTCATCATTCTGTGAAAGTATGAAAGTCTCATTATCAGGCTCCTTCCTTTCAGTAACTCGTGTTGGTGGCCGGACAATTCATCGTTGACTACGTGGTAAAAATACACTTCCATCCATTTGAAAATTCTTGAAGCCAACTTCAACATTCGTTGTAGCTCAAATAGCATCATGCCACCTGCATGTACGCAGTGGTGTAATTTGTGCTATGATATCTATTCATGTAAATTGATTAACATCAAATAGTTGTCTCTGTGGCTGAGACCACTGAATCTGCTTCGGCAGCAGTCATTGCATCTTTTGGTTGAAGTTCTTAAAATTGAGTTTGAAACTACCGATCAAAATCATCATGAAATCGTAGCAATATTGCGTGAAATCCGAAAGGAGTTTTAATGGTCAAACATGAAGTACAATATCGAGTGCTTCGTTAAAGAAAGCACTGAATGTTGTTGAAATAGATCAACTAGGGAGGATTCGACCAAACCATATTTGGAGAAGCAAAACAATGTTTGAAGCTGCATCCACATCGACTTTTTCATAAATTACATATGATAGCAGACTCCTATAGCGGATCGCTGATGACGACAATATACCGACATCGGTATGCCAGAACCTTTATCGATCATCTACCAGCAATGTTCGCTCGATTTGATGTCCTGAATACTCTGGTATGCGATAACGCACCTTCCCTGACGATCAGCTGCACTCATGATTGTCAAACACAGGATATCGATTGACAGTTCAGAACACCGATCTTCATCAACTGAGCCCCTAGAAATGAACTTTACTTTCCAATATGGACTTATATGGACCAAAAGATGGACCAATAAGGCTCAATATGGACAATATGGACGGACATATATAATATTAGGACCAGGGTTATGAGGACCATTTGGCCACCCTGTGGGTTTACATAAGACATACGAGTACACGACGCCTGCTGTGCGGTTGAGCAAGTGATATCATGTGCATCATGCATAAAAAATGCACATTAGACACGTGTTTGCATTTGAAAGAAAGAAAGAAAGAGAGAAAGAAGGAAAGAGAGAAAGAAAGAGAGAGAAAGAAAGAAAGAAAAAGAGAGAGAGAAAGAAAGAAAGAAAGAGAAAGAGAGAGAGAGAGAGAGAGAGAGAGAGAGAGAGAGAGAGAGAGAGAGAGAGAGAAAGAAAGAGAGAGAGAGAGAGAGAGAGAGAAAGAAAGAAAGAAAAAGAGAGAGAGAAAGAAAGAAAGAAAGAGAAAGAGAGAGAGAGATTTCAAAGATCGATTGTATAGTAAAAAATCATGAAAGTATGTTGATTCGATCGTTATGCACGCAAAGGTGCTCCATATTTTGTAAGAGGTTAGGCGTTGAATGATAGATCACTCGGCTATTTTGTAGGACTTCAGAAAATATTTTTTTACTGCTGCCTTCATAGCATTAAAAAGTGCGCTGACATCTTTTGAAAGTACGGTGAATCGTACCAGTACTGCATCATTTTCTGTCAAATCCACAACCAGTTAACATGTAAATAAGAACGCAATCACATTTTTATCAGAAATGGAATTCCGTCGTATATTACAAACCTCTCCATGTGCTCGGATAAAAGTTTTGATAAGAAAAAAGAGGAAAATGTCGACGAGCACGATATGTATTACAAAACATCTGAACAGCGCGCGCTTCAACATTTCAGTCATACGACTAATTGAAAGTGACCCAAACAAGCCAACGTGAATGCAGGAAAATAACAAATTATTGAAGATAGATTATGTTTGAAACTGTGTCATATTGCTAAGCATTAATTAAAAACCAAGACAAAGGGAGATGAGTGACTTCACATTTTTATTAAAGTTCATAATAACACTAGTACTCGTAAAAATTTCCAGTTTTTTCATTTCAAATGCATGCATGAACTAAAGTAAATCCCATCCGTTTTTGAGAGATTCGCATCAGTCAAAATGCTCAAGTAGTTCGTGAACCAGATTCGAAATCAAGTAAAAATGGCGATCAAATTCCAAATCATCTGGAATAAATACATCAAGAACAGTTTTGTAAGTAAAGGTACCCGGATGCCGTTAATTTCAGAGGAAAATTCAAATTGTTTTGAACCACCGATAAGCCTAATATACACTTAATAGACGAAAATCGAATAAGCAATATACTTAGAAAACAGAACTACTGACTGCGCGCATGTAGAATATTTACGTACATATAAATCTCAGTTAATATCGGTTAATACTTTCGTGTAATTGGCATTACATTTAGCTTACACGTGTACAGATATTAGAAATATGATACAAATGAAGTTTTATTCGTGACTTGCTACTTTTGAAATCATTTGATTTTAAAAAAATTGTTTGACACGATTGCTTATATGCGGATGTACTATGGCAATTAACACTTCACGCTGGGCGGAAACGGCTTAAGTCCTTCAGATAGCTAATTGTATAAATAGTTGTCTGAACAGCGTATTTAATAAAATTTCAGAGAAATAAATCACACAATGAAGCAATCGAAAAATTATAGATTGGGGCTGTTGATTGGCGCACATTCGCGCAAAGTATGGAAGAGCAATATTGCCACTCTTTCGAATCGGCACAATCAGTTGTGTATATTACATTATGTATCTTAAGAAGTGCTACGAAAAAGTCGGATTTTCGCTACAATCTAAATCTTCTGGAAACTTGAATTTAGAAAAATCACCTTGCGCGAAGCTGCCACAGGATGTTTAGATGTTCAGGGGTTCATTCGTTCAGTTGGCGGGCACTTTCACTCATCATAACGAGCACAGACTACGTCTCAAATCAACACGAACTGATTATTGCTTTACTTTGTGCGACCATATGCAGAACTAAACTATGTGATAACACGGTAAAAAGATCAAGATTGATAAAAAAATAGAATAATGTTAGCTTATAAAAATTGCAAAATTCTACTATTGCATGAAACTCCTTTTCACAACAAAAAAATTGAAATAAAACCACATCGTCCTTGGATTAAAAAACAAATGCTGTCTTATTATCGAATCAAGAATACGTCTATGAGTCGACTGTTACTGTCACACGTTGAAGGTCCTGAGTCAAAGTTTCATTGTTCCATGTGCTCATGTGAGAAGAGCAAAGAACCTGATAGTATATTCGACAGAGCAATTTCTAATTTAAAAAAGTTGCTATCTCAAGTTTCATGATCGTGCCTATAAATGCGACAGACATAAGGTATATTTCTAAATGCACTATGTGTAACACGTAGGGGTTCCAATGAATTATACATGTAAATACATGTCAGCAACAATGTCAACTGCTCATAAATGAGATTTTTACGAATTATTTGGCTATCTAGCCGTCTGTACTTACAAATTTCCATTAAGTCACCTGTGAAAGACCTTTCATAAACGAATATGGTGAACCAACCAGCTCAGTGTCAAATTTGATGATGAGCATCAGATTCATCAAATTTCTTAACTCATCTGACGGAACCCACGCTTGCTGCGCCTTTTTACAAACACTAAAAATATCATGCAACTGTACATAATTAAAAATTGTTTAGAATTTAATGCTTTTCAATCACAAAAAGCAAAAATTTCTAATATTTAAGAAAAACATTAATTTCTCAGCGAATGGACAATATGTAAGCTTCGGATTTGTAAATTGTTGTGAAATGTATGTAAATTGTGGCTTGTAATGTTTCGAAGTACATTACTTCTGTCAATGTTGTTATTCATATATTCTGACAATCACAGAATATTAGCCCGGCATCCTTATTAAAAGCATTCATCAGATGAAGTTGTCAGCAAACACTGACATCTCACTGTCAATGCACTTTAGTTACATGTACACAGCAATCATGTTATTACAGCGTTTGCTGTCAAAAATATAAAATCACCAAGTGCAACATTATCGAAAATCAAAATATATATGGATGGATAAGAATGTTTTCTTTTTTAGACTACAGCAGATCAGGAGGGCAACTTAATTTGAACTTTCTGAATGCTGACACTGTTGAAATATAAAATCAAATATTCTTCAGATAGATCTTTAAACCAATTGAGCGGTAGGCCTACATCCCATGCCAAACATTGATATATAGGACTATCTTATATTTATCATCCTTTTCGGCGATAAATCGTACAATTCAAAGAGAAAAAACAGTGAACTTTTTTATGATGCTTTCTTATTATCTTTTCATCATCCTCATCGAATGAACAGGTACATAAAGGTACAATTCGTTGTTTTGATGTACTTTAGCAGTCATGCTTGGTTACACTGAATAATCAAGTTGGATATTGATGCATTAGTTCGCGTCTAGCCGTCACGCTAAGTCAAATTTGATTTCTATTGACAAAATTTACGGAGTAAAAGTTGATTATATCGTCCAAAATCACTTGAAAAACGGCAATATACAAATACAGTCCGTTTCATAAAAAGTGGATCATCCTAAAATTTGACTAAATAAAACATAAGTATGATACAGAAAGCATTTTTCATGTTATTTCATGTCCCTAATATATTTAAATGTCCTTATATAATCTGATAAACTATGATACAGCAACGGTTCTTAAGAAGCTAATATTTTGTGGCCCTACCCTTATTGTCAATGACATTGCCAATTCGTCTAGGCATTGATTCGATGATATCGTTGATTTTTGACTGATCTAACTTTCTCCATTCTCTTTTTAACAGTGACGTAAGTTGTGATACGCCATCTGTAGGTAGCAGTGAACGACAAACGTTACGTTTTAGAATAATAACACATACATTTTCTATGGGATTCAGATCAGGAGAACGAGCTGGCCAAGATAATGTCCTAAGCCCTAATTGAGACTTGCATAAGTTGACTCTACTACTCCTGTGACACGTAGCATTATCATCCATAAATAACCTAGTCGATGGATCATCAAGTTGATCTGTCATTTGGCCAATGTTCATTCGTAAAACATTCACATAGTGTTCAGAATTCATGGTTCCTTGCTGTATGTGAAGTTCAGAGCGGCCATTGGTCCAAATGCCAGCCCAAATCAGTAGAGTCGCACCACCTTGTACCCGGGGACGATGTAAATGTCTCGGAATTTCCTGATCAGATATTATCCATAATCTCAATCGACCATCACTATCCTTCAGACGGACTGATGCCTCATCAGACCAGACAACCCGATCCCATTGATTTCGCCAGTAACAATGACTCATTGCCCATCTGAGACGTCTTTTTGTATGCTGATCTGATAATTCGATCTGAGAGGGCCTCTTACAGCTCTTGAAATTCGACTCAATAAGTCTTCAACGAATACTGGACTTAGAAATAGACGAGTCTAGTGCAGCCATCTCAGTTAACGAGAGACTTAAATCAACTTTAACAAATCTCAAAATTAGGCGGTCTCTACGTTTGGATGTTTTGCGTGGATGGCCAGAACCCTCTTTGCGACAGAGTCGAAAATCATCATTATGCCATCGATGCACATTTGTGTAAGGTTCATTTAGTCGCTTGCACGTAGCTCGCAAAGAAAACCCTAGTTCTAGCAAGGCTGACACTTTGCCTTTTGTGAATGCGATCTCGTTATTGTTCATTTGTGCTTTGTATTGTTTTCAACCGGTAAGAGATAGATTTCTAGCTGAAAGCAATCAGGAGTGCTGCCAACACCACCGCAACGAAGTCTAGGAAGCTATGGAACATGAAGTCCAGTTAATCACCATTGTAAGCAGTTCAACATTATTGTTGATAGACATAAATGGTGCTATACTGGCTCTGATTGACCGATTTTCTTTATTTTTGTTTTGCTTGATAGCTTTTGGCTTGTAGAACAACATATTACATAACAAAGGAAACAAATGTAATTTTATAAGAGTGAGGTATGATTTTGTGTAACATTGCTAAATGAAGATCAAATTATCTACTACTTTTTTATCTATAACAGGAAAACAACTCAATATTCATGCTTGAAATTTCCAACAATGATATTAGTAAGCACAACTGACAAATCTTCCAAATTTCAGAGACATTCGTTCAAGTTTGGCGGGGTTAGACAAAGTTGAAGTTAAGGCGATGTTTAAGGGTGATCCATTTTTTATGAAACAATCTGTAGGTGCAAATATAAAATATCTATATCGATTATGAAATTTGACATCACCAGAAGTAACACAATATAGGGACGGCAAGTTACTGTCGCTGGATAAAGCATCACAATTTTGAAATACAGGGAATGTGATCATTTTTGAAGTTAGAGACTCTCCACAATCTGTTGGTCGATTAATTGAAAAAAAAACACCAGTTCGTAAAAAGGAATCTCGCGATAATAAAAGGAAAGGTTGTTCTTTCAATCAATCGAACGAAAAATTGTGGGGAGTCTCTATCTTGCAAAGTATCATACTACAAAAGAGCTTAAGAAATGGAGGTTTTAGAAATGAAGTGGTTTTTTTTCACATTTTTTTTAATTTAGCAATTCAGAAAAGTTTAATTGTGTACATCAGCGTGAGGAACGAAACAACAAATCGCAGAGTATGGCCCAGCGAGTCGAGAAGATTTTATAACAGTCGATTCGAAATTTTTGTGCTCAACTGATCAATGACTACTTCATGTAACATTTCCAAATTCTAAAATCTTTAACCAGAGAAAGTGCAGACTCTGTTTTACGATCGCCAAGGATATATATAGATGATGGTTTACAATGTTGAATGATATCACGGAACTATAATCTCGGACGCAATTAAGCAAGGTGAATTTTTCAACACATACAAATGCATTGCTAAGTAATTCATAGATAAGAAACGAAAAGGAATTACTATGGTACAATTTCTTTGATTGCGACATAAAAATTTGAATAAGTTAAGTTCGATCCAATGCAATTATATAACTAATGATCTGACTCATTTTGCACGTTGGTCGATGGTAGCATAATGAACGATTGCATGACAGATTATCATTCATTTAAGTGACAAAAGTGATGTAATTCTCGTGACAAACATTAAGCAAAATGTTTAAGGAAACTCAAATATTCGCGATGATTGATCAAAAAAAACTGTCTCTATATTCGGCTATATGGCCCTCAGAATCCATTGAATCTATTTTTTAAAGCAATTCGTTTTATAACCATGTGATCAGCGCTATCGGAGGTAATTATAATCCCATTTTGAAGTATGAAAATTCTTTTTATGTTCATTCTCCTCTTTTTTTGGATAGTTTAGCGCATGGATTCACAAACACAACGAAAATATCGGTCGTACTCTTGGATCAAACAGCTGTCATGAAAAATTATTCGATGTGCTAGACAATCTAAAAAAAATTAAAAAGAAATTTCTACTTCAAAATGAGTTATATCTACGATGACGTTGATCGTAGAACATAGCGAATTTTCAAAAAAGTTGGATTCCATGTTCGGACAATCCGTAGAACAATAACTCCATTAACTCTGAAAACTATCTCAGAAATCATAACTAACCACATGACTGATTAAGCTAACTTAACACCAATTAAACTAAAATATGTTTTTCGAGAAATTATTTTATACGAAGTTCCATGTACTAAAAGCAAACAGACATAAATAAGATGACTTTATGATGGAAAGAATCAGTAATGCTCTAGACAAAGGCATGCAATTGGCTAGTCAATTGATGTGCTTCATGAGCATTTGAGAAATAAACCCTTTCAGAAAATCTGAGAATTCATTAATGTATGAACATAGTTTAAACAATTTTGTCAATCAACTCGACTTAAAAAACAGTGAAAAACAACGGAAGACGAGACAAATTTCAGACGTCAATGACAGGATAAAAAAGAAGCCAAAATCAATAACAGACTTGAGTGTGAAGAGCAAATGATTTCGTATTCACATAAAAGTGGCACAAATAGATTATTTTCTTCTCAATACTCCTTCACCATGCAGACATCCTGGTGTAAGTGGCTAGGTATCGGAGTGGTCAATGTGACATCTTATCTTTGCATTATCATAGAAATAGATAGGTTGCAATTATAAATAATCCTATTTGAAGCTGTGTAGTTTTTAACTGTGCTATTTTAGAAATGTTGTGGTATCATTCCTACGTCTAGACAATGGATGGTTCACTGGTCATATAGCCGAAATATAGCCGACAGTTATATTAATATTCATATTAGAATGTTTGCAGATAATAGACTCGCCCAAAAAATATCATTGTGCCGACAAACCGATAGAGGCATTTTTCACATCATTGATATATAACGACCATTGATACTATAGAAACTAAAGGTGTTGCATTTATGAAAAGCCTCCAGATTTACCCCCCATTCATCAGACTTACCTAGATACTTTCATTGGATAATTTTATGCAAGGATTGAAGAATATCAGTTTCATTTTCCGTGCAACGCCAACTGTCTGTGTGACCATGAACAGAAAAATGCACAATTAGCTGAATATATCGTTTATGCATAGCCATTACCCACATTACACTAGCGTCAAAAGCTCTAAAAGAATTATATTTATCCACGGTGCACTAATCGTAGAGATACACTGAAACCAAAAACAACCATATTTCTTATAATAAACGCCGGCCCTCTAATAAGCAACCAGCATCTGAGATGGGGTCAACTTTATAACAAACACATCGTGATCTCAAGAGAATTAGAAAAGAATGACTTAAGTGCAGACCGCTTAATAATTCGTCCACTGAGCTGAAATACAAGGATATAATCACGCTACTTGAATGCTTGATAACATGTCCCTGTTGAAGCTCACTATCTAATCAATTAATATAATTTTTTGCTCGTATCTCCTCACATCAGATTCGAATTCAGAACACGGTAGCTTATGTAGTTTCCGCGAAACGTCGAGGACTAAGTCATGCCATGACTCATCACGCTCAAGTTTTACGTGAGCTCTTCTTGCAAGTGACCATGGGAAAGAAACAGCAGATAGAAATGCTGTACATGTAATTCCAAGGAATTTGCCCCATGTGGTGCTCATTCAGCGTTGAAGCCACCACGCCTTCTCGGCAATGAATAAATCGGTAATCTAGTAAGAAGAATGCCAGATGAGTTTTTACAGCTGTTATGATGGATTTTTTATTTATTTCGTAGAAAAGTCATATGGTTGCTTAGTTTGTTTGTACATAAAAAATGCCAACGTGTCAAGGTATACGATGAGTCGCGATTAATTTCCCCGATGGCCATTATCGTCGCCGGCGGTCTACTACATAGTATAAGACAACCGGAATGAAATTGGATGCTTGTGATTATTGTTGTTTATGCAATCTGGAAAAATGCGTCACAAATTAATTAACCGGCTCTCCCTCTGAATAAACATCTCACATAGAATCAGGCAGCGTTGTATATGAATGCATACAATTCATCAGAAAACGGATTATGATTATGGCTAATCTGAGTCCTGACGCATATTGAAACATATTACGTCAGAAAAATAGGAACACATAAAAAAATTTAAATCGCTAAGGAATCATCTATAAACCATACCTACCAAAATATTAACTTTGTTTACAATAGAGCAAAATGACATCACAGCAGAATCGATATGTATATTCAAAGGGCGATATGTCCACAAAACAAGCATGCACCTTTTCAATGTCAGTGGATAGACTATATACTCCGATGTGACTTGACTCGATTTTTCGCGGAGCATTGCATCAACACGAGTCGACTTAAACAATTGTCAGGAGACTACAGGCGTGCCCTGAAGATATTAATACTAACTAGTACACAAACATATATAGCACTACTAGGTAATGTAATGATCGGGATTCTGGTGTAATAGCGTATGTGAATTCCCTTCAGGTTATGTGAGATATTTTTAAAATTCTGAGTATGCAATACAAACTAAGGAACTATAGGTCGCATGATAACAACCTCAAGGAAAACACCAACAAAAATAGAAATACAACAAGCCAATATTGACGAGGAATAAGCATCAATTCGTTGACAAATATATAAATTAATTTTTAATAGTCTTATACATATATCGCATAATAAACGCATCAGTTATATTTATAATGAAGAAACAGGACTTGATAAATATATCAAGCGTTGCCTGGAATTAGAAAAAAGATTTACAATTCATGTTAAAAGATGGCCTTACATTTTTAGAAAAGATGTGCACGGAGATACTCAAGACATTGGTGCAAAGTAAGATGATTTTTATACCTGCAAATGATGTAGGTGCATCAATCCATCTTGGTTTAGACCTCTGAAAAAAATATCCCAACTTATCAATTGTTTTTCATAAATGTCTATTTATAAGAATATGGCAGTCTAAAGGGTGATCTTTGAAAGACACTGGCTTATTTCGTACAATTTCGGCTAAGTGTTAATATTTGGTAAATTTAAGAAAGAGCCAAGATAATATCTAGGTCTATAAAAAAATCAATTTAGTTCTTAAGCAGCAGTGATAAAATTTCAACTCTCAATCCCGTCACTATTCCCAACATGATTAGGAAGGAAAATACAATTTTCTACATTTTCTAAAATCATATACAAAAAATCAAAAATTAAAATGAAATTGTACAAATGATATAATGCGTCAGTTAGTATTGGGCTTACATCCTAATCGATAGCAAGGCGTGAGCCTTACCAGTGACATAAAGATATTTTGTGCATAATGTTAATTAATAGTGAATGTCTTAGATGTGCGAGTCGAGTAAATTATCCAGTTGAGAAATTCATTATCACCCTACATCACGTATTTTATACGTCAGATCGTAGTATATTTGGCAATCTTTAGTTCACTGCTGTTATTAGCAAGAGTGATAACCCAAAACTACTGCCGCATGATCACCACTTCTACTTTAACAGCAAGGCTTCACATGGCGTGATTTTTCAATTTTTTTGCATTGGTATTAAAAAATTGCAAAAAAATGCAATAATCCTACCTATCTGGACGGTAACTACGGATAGTCGCTAAACATACATCGCTGTCTAAGGACATAATCTTCAAATCAATAGCACCAAATAGCATTGTCTCTTACCCATATCATTGCCAAGTAAAAAATAGTGCTCTGCTATTGTCTATCAGAGCATTGGAGATCATAATGACGCCGCCTGATATGGCATGCATTATCATCTAACTTAAATGAAGACTCAAAATAGCGATCTCCCTGAATTTACAAGTAGGCCTATGTTATCAGAGGTTATCTGTCTGGAAATTTTGGATTACACCACGCATGTAGGTCTACAACTTGTATGCATGCACATTGCATAACGCACATATTTTTACCATTCACATTACTTGTCAGTTATTACCTACCTGCTACAAAAAAGAAAATAAACTTATGTTTGTTTTTCATTATGAATATCCATGGCGCATGTTGAACAGCACTAGCTTCCGCACATAAGGAACTTTGAGTAAATACATTCAGCGAAATAAGAAATTTAGTAAGCGTGCAGGTGGTCCTTGTGGCATACATGATCGGCAACACATAGCAAAACTTTATGTGAACAGTTAATCTAAATGCCACTACAATGAATTGAACCATGGGTTCATTCGTTTCTACTATTTATTAGCAACAGGTTTCTGGATAAGCATAAGAAATTTATAATCGAAGTTATTAACCCTATTTTCTAAAATCGATATTGGGTTGAAGGTTCATTTTCTTTCAAACCATACAGAATAATAATGCTTTACATGAAAATAATGCTATACAAATCACATTAAACAAATACCCATCCGAGTTTAATAAGCCGATAATAATTCATTAGAATCGTGCTTCTAACCAATGTGTCACCAATTCTATATTATATGGGTATCATAAGGGAAATATATGTGTGTGTATTTTCAACCCAGGCTATTTGTGAAAGACAAACGATTTGAACCGGCAGACAAGTAGCTTTGCAGTAGTCAAGAGGTGTTGAATGCCACGTAAAAGCTTCAGGTACAATCTCGCTCCGTTCACAACTTCGTGCTAGCTCCCGCACTTCTTATAATCATCATCATCAACTATTATTGTGATTATTATTTCAGAATTTGCCAAGTTCGATAATCGGTAACTACTAAAACAATCAACAAAAAATTTGATGGCCATAAAAATAAAATAAATTACATGAGGCATTAAAAAAAACGGAAGTCACTTGACATGCCACGAATTTATAAAATATTTCATCTTTCCTCTAGGGCCTATAACTGATTTCAAAATCGTGAGAAAGTAAATGAGAAAGCCACTGCAGTGCAATTCGCATTGCAGAATTTTCAACTCTTGCACAGCAATAAGCCATGAATTGAGCTATAGCCTTAGATACATCAGGTGCTACAGCTTGCCCCTTAGCTAGCTTCTACAAAAAATAATTTGGATAGCATTGCAAAAATTGACATTTTTTTATTTACATAAAAACATGGTTCTTTGATATGGTGCGTCAAGGAATCATATTTTTATTAAAATAATAATGGAACAATCAAAGTTCGATGAGATGCTAAGCGAGCATGGCAAGCCTGTTTTAGAGAGCACCATCCGACAGCAGAAACGAAAACAGTTGATGAAAAGATAATATCTCTACGGACATCATGTAGCGGAGAAAAATGAATTGCTGCTCGTATTCCGGAAATTACATCGTGAAATTTTAGGGTAAAAAAGCCACGTCCTTAAGAGTGGAAACTGAGATGGCAAAATAATTCATGTACATATTCAAATACGTGGCGCTGATAGGACTCGACTTCTTTCCAGGTATTTCATATTAAAGGCATTGTTCATTTTTTTGGTGCAGCAAGAAATTTGATTTATTGCTGAAAAAGCTTTTGTAAAGTCAATCAATGACAAAGTTAATAAACACCGTGACTTTCAATCAAATAACTCATATTTATTTACTAAAAGTTGATACTCGACTGTAAGGTGGCAACGACTAACACACGTCCATAAAAGCTTATTCATGGAGAAAATTCAATCTCAATTAGCAATTTGTTAAAGCTTGAAAGATGGTTTTACATGACTAAATTATAAAAGAAACCTTATCATATGATGCGCCTCGCCGTTGAAAATCAAGCGACAAAATCTGATTAAAGAAATGTAAACAAAGCTAATCATAACACTTATTACCTGATGTTGCCTAAAGTATCTGATACTGAGGCAGCCATCCCTTGCATATTTCTAAAATACAGATTTGATTCACAGAAATTTTCTAGAAGTACAAGGCTATGCCCTACACCAAAAACTCATGAGAATGTAGCTAATATAATTCGATAAGAAATTTTGCTTTTCATGCACAAAAAGCAGCTACCTAAACCATGATAAAGCATATACATAATTGAAACACGGCTATTAGCTTTCAAGAGTAAATCATAGACAGTAATCATTTGCAATTAAACATTTCACAAAGTTGAATAAAACTTGTATGACTAATGTGTCACACTACAAAATACTTGCAAGTCCACAAAATCCAGACTTCATAAAAGCTCTCTCTCCCTCTAAAGACAATCGCATCAACATGTTAAAAGCCCAGCTTTTCATCAAAGTTCATCAAGCATTTATTTTCATCAAAATTGATGCGAAGATTCAATCAATAATTCTCTTACATTGCAACGTGGTCATGAAGTGCAGTAACACGCTACACATCATTTTAGAGATCACATTCTCAACTGATGTAAACCGCACCCGTCTCAGTGGTCAGACTCAAAATGTTCATGTCTCTCTATCAGAATTCGTCATTCTTCGACAAAAAAATTTGCATGATGAGGAGACACGAGGAGAAACATTTTTAGGGCAGTTTAATGACATATTAATAGTTGACATCGGTGGAAGTTGTGAGCTCGCTGTTTTATCAGACATCGTATTATTGAATGATGAATTTCATCATGATGCCATTTTCACGGCAAGATTTTCACTATTTTATATTAAAGTTAGAAAAGCTTGATCTCGTCAGAATCCTCAAGATACGAGAAGCAAAAGTATGACAGTTAATTAAAATCTGTTCAATAGACATTTTTGAATTGCGCTTGCCGTTTTGATAGCTATTCGATATAGGCCTATGTGAACCGTGAACATCTCCAAAAGGACAAAACGACGAAGATTTGAGAACTTTGAATCTGCGCTAGTGTTGCAGTGATGACACTTACATCGACCACTAATAAGTTACGTTTGAAGTTTGAAAACTTCCATGTATTCAGTGGTGGCATATTAAAGACTGACATAAATTTTCTTCTCATATTACAAGGATTCTGAAAAGACCAAGCATTACCATCTTGTAGTCAAAATCCACTCCTAGTCTGCCGATGTCAGCCATCGATGCATCATACGAACGCACGGAAAATGCTCTTCCTTGTTTCTAACTCAGTATCTCTCTCACAATTTTCTTGTAGAGAAATAATTTTAGAAGTGAGCCTTACGGCCTAAAGAAATGTCTGCCTTTCAGCTGATACTTGATTATCATGGACAGATATCTGCACTTCATGAAAAGCTTTTTGGCATCGCCTTCACATCTTAAATGCGCTGTATCACCGATAGTTTTCAGATCATTTTCACATACACCAATGTTTTAAGGAGCAAACAAGCAATGGCAAAATTGAGACTGGGCCTACCTACCGACCTAGTCTCAAAGTCCTTAAAATCGAACGACTAACTATCCTGGAGTTTCCAATCAAGGGTTTAGAATATTTAGACTTGTTGACTTACATGCATGTATAATACACTCTAAGAATTACGAACAACCAGAAAGCAACGATCTGGCGATTATTAGAGAAAAACGCAAAATGCTTTGGAGAGTTTCGTCTCACTAGGTACCGGCATCTTTTTATCAAGACCAAGTTGCAATTTCAAGGACGATGTCTTCTGCACTGGTTGAAATAAAAGCATACACGTTAATAAAGGAGATCAGCCAAAGGGAATTTTGCTCTTCCAAACGGCAAAAGGCTACCGTCGTGACAATCAAGACGCGAGTATTATAACACTCAGCAGAAAAGAACTGTCACTAGCGGCAATCGGCATCCGGTGCAGATTATGCTATTCGAACACCATCAATTCGGAGCAATTACAGAGGACACAGACAATGATTAACCAGACATCGAGATAATTTACTTTTAGGTCATCTTAAGACAATTGATTTTGTCCCGAACCTCCCTGTCAGAAGGAAAAGCTTAGGTCTCGAAGTGTTAAGCTTGACAGACCTTCGTTGTCTTGCGCCCTTCTTTCTGAGGTCAACAGAGTACCATGGACTTGGACACTCATCGACCTCAGATGGCTCAGGATGCGATTTTTCAAAGGATAAACTTAACTCTTCGAGACATAAAAACTTTTCTTTCACCTGGGATCCTGGACAAAATTAATCATCGAGTTGCGAAAAAATGACAGATGCAAATAGCTGAATTATTGCTTAAATGATTGTGTAAAGCAACTTTAATTGGCAAACTTTTGGTATGTTCGTTAATTCATGTTTTCAATTGCCAAAGGGTTTCATCAATGCAACATTTTGGACAGTGGTCACAACATAATTTTAAAAATGTCTGACAAGAGATCGAAAGCCTTTCTAGCAGTTCTGCAAACGATAGCAATTTTGCAATCAACAAAACTGTTATTTAGCCAATGGACACGATTGAGAATATCAATTTTGATCACACTTAGTGCCTAACTAAACTAATACGAAGCCTCCAGCCGTTGTTGTCGATAATATTTTGTCTCTGTCATTGCCTAGCTCATATGAGGACTAAAAGCGTCGACAGAATTTATTAAAACAGGGTTGGTCCAAAGTTCAATTTCATTCAATGAGTGTTCACAGCCTGATTGCTTCGTAACAAAAATATTATTCTATGACTAGTAAATGGGACCAAGTGTGAGTAAAACGTAAATGTGGAGTTGGGATATGTTATACTTTGAGAGGACCGATGCCTCAACATCTTACACACATCCATGCATGTGACTCAACTTCTTTCAACAATTTTTTCTAATCTTACCCTGGTGATTTTGAACTGCGACATTTCATTCCTATCCTATGATTTGTTGAGAAGCTTCAATGACCATGTCTGAATTAGCACAAATAGGTATGTGTGACTAGCTATATATATAGTATGTGTCACTTGCTAAGCAAATTGGTTTCCATCCAACAGTGTCCATCAGCAAAGCATTTCCTGATTATGCACTTCAATAGAGCAATTGTGTTATTGTGACACTGTCAAATAGGCTATGTCATGTCGATAGCTATACTAAACATAACATTAACAATTGTTTATATGTGCTGATTCCCATTGTCAAGAGCTACCAATATGTGATGAAAAAATAGCCTTCTGCGGATACTAAATTGATTTATTACGATAAACAATATTTCGCCTTGCGGCTTTGTCAAGGTTACAATAAATAAAGCAGAGAGTGGTAAAAGGTGGGCCTATTTAAACAAACTTTGAGTACAGCTAGAAGAAAAACATTAACTTGGATGAACCCGTTACATGACAGTGTCTATATTTAGACCTTGACATCCGTTCATTAGGGAGCCTGCATGTTGCCGAATGTACATAGCTTCTAACGTGAGTCTCTTTTGAGTAGTATTCAATCCACGATGCAGTATCGTCCATGAAATAGGCTGCGAACAATTGGGATGAACAAGTGGAAGTGGCTACATCTCGCTTGAAACGGCTTAACATACCGTCAGAATCCCTTTCTGAGTTTAAAGGGGGTATGATCAATATTTTGAAATCCATCAAAGAAAAGGCACAAAAATCTACTATGATTGACAATTTAAAGCGGGAAATTAAAGATGATGAGAATGAGGTTATTATTCTACCTACAGATAAAACGAATCGTCTTCTGGCCATAGATAAAAATCAGTATGAACAAATGCTGGAGAAAGAAACAATTCAAACTTGCAATTTTAAATTGGTCAAACCTGTTCAACCTACAACAAGTCAAGCAAGATTTAACAGAGAATTGAAATTTATTGCTGCCCCTTACAAGACACGACTGACCCATGTTTATTCCTCACTTATGGATTTGCGCTGTTCGGAACCGCTACCCAGTTCAGCCTATGTTCTTCCAAAAGACCAAAAGCCTGGCGAACTCAGAGGAAGACCGATTATTGCAGCGTTGGATGGTCCTGGCAATAAATTATCCAAATTTCTTTCTTCAAAATTCAACAATTTATCTAAGTACATACCCTGTCATATCAAGAATGGCGATCATTTTGTTGAATGGATAAAGTCTCTCACTGTGAAGCAGATTGGTGGTTTTGGATCGTTGGATGTCACAAATCTTTATGGCAATATTCCACTGCAAGGAGAATATAATTTATTCAGAGTGTTAAAGGAATTTCTGATACTCCATATTGAGTCTGAGGCATTTCTTAAAGACGTGGATATTGATGACATCATTGACCTAACCAAACTTGCATTATTCTCCAACCAAATTATTCAGAATGGTCAGCAATGTAGTCAAATTAATGGCTTAGCAATGGGAAATGCGATGGCTCCTCAGTTGGCCATTATTTACATGAATTTTTTAGAGCAGAAAATTCTTACTCAATTTAATGGTATGGTGGAATGGAAACGGTACATTGACGATTGTTTCATCGTATGACAACCTCATCTTTCTGCGGAGGATATTTTATCTATTGTTAATGGCTTCTCTGAATCTTAAGGTCTTTCCTGCATATAAGCAGTAGCCTATTTTAAATTTCTAGCCTAAATTTTGTCGCTGTCGATGCGAATGATGAAGCAAATCCAGGATATATACTCAGTGACAAAAAGAATGAAACAAGTCCTGATATGAATACTCATGACTTAAACTTGGTTGTACTGTACGTTTGTTTGTTGTTTGTAAAAGGAGAACTCGAATGCTTTACTCAAAAACATTTAATTTGATACTCATGATTTTATCAACTTAAGTTAGAAACGGGTGTGACCACCGCGAGCATCCAAACAGGCATCGATGCGTGAGGGCATGGATGAGCACAGTCACTGGATGAATGCCAGGTCTAAGAGGTTCCACTGCTCGATCAGTCTGTCGGCCAACATCTTCAAAGACACTGGTGGGTGGTTGTACCTCTCCCTCACTCTGCGACCAAGTTCATCCCAGCAGTGCTCGATGGGGGAGAGGTCGGGAGAACGTGAGGGCCATTCCAAGGTTGGGATTCCACTGCTTGCTATCCTGTTAGAGACCACTAAAGAGCGATGGGGCCTTGCGTTGTCATCCTGAAAAATCAATTGATTCGATGTCACTGCTGGAACCACGACCGGTGTCACGATCTCGTCGGCATATCGCTGTCCTGTCAATGTTCCTTTCACTACGATTGCTGGTGTTTTTCCATTGTGTCAGATACCGGCCCAAACCATGACACTACCGCCGCCGTACCGGTCGTGTCCTTTGACGCAACATGGAGCAAATCGTTCACTTGGCAAGCGATGAACACGGATCCGACCATCGTTGAAATCGAGAGTAAACCTCGACTCATCAGTCCAGAGCACACGTTCCCACTGATTGTCACTCCACGACTGATGACCTTTAAACAACTTCACTCGTAACCTTAGATGTTAAATGCTCAGCTGAATTCTCACAGAGTGTCGTCGAGACTGTATAACAGCTTCTCGCAATCTTCGATATGCAGTTCGAACGCTACAGGCAACGTTCCAGCAACCTTCCAGTACACAATTAGCTTCGGGACGGACACAAATCTGTTTCTTTTAGCAGCTAAAACTAAGCGTGCATCTGTCCGCTTGGATGATACCCTTGGTCTTCTGATCCGTTCTTCTTTTCCACATTTCCTTCTGCTTTCCAACGACACCACCACCTCCATACAACGACCCTTGAAATTTTCAATTCTTTCGCAACAGTTGTAGAACTTTGCCACAACGCATCATCCCCAATTGCCATTCCTCTGGTAAAGTTATCGTGCGCCATTTCATAAGTCAAAATCTGGTCAGCAGTAGGTGGTGATTCTGTTCAACTTCTAGCTGTTACTGTGATCAATATCAAATTTTGAAATTTGATGGGTCCGAGTATATCATTTCCCTTATCATATGGAGTTCAATGGTGATACATAGAAAGCGAGATATCATCTCAAACCATAGAAAAAAATGAAACAAACTTCCATTCAAGTCAATGATAGTTGGTTTCATTATTTATGTCAGTGAGTATATCAAGTTCACGATGGAGTTGCCAGAGAATGGTTTCCTACCTTTTCTCGATACCGAAGTTTTTTTGGAGGATAATAGTTTTCATACCAGATTATATATAAAGGGTATACACAGTGGTACAATAGGGATTCCTTTTCTCCTATCTCAATAAAAAGAGCAGTCATTTTGGGTGAATTGCGGAGGACTGAGGCCAGATCCACAAACAAAGATTCTGAGAGCTATTCAAGGAATCTTGTTATAAACAGACTGAAAAATAATGGATACCCTGCAAGATATTTGAGAAAAATTCAACGCCAGTTTCATGGAAAAGTAAAACCTGTAAAGTAGGAATGACCGCAATGATAAAATCTATATTCGGTGTCCATTTGTTGACGAAGCCACAAAACGCAAAATGGTCAATACCGTTAAACGCACTGCATTATCAGAATATATTTCTCTGTATTTTGATTCAGGCAAATCATTGAAGAAAACTTTCCACCCTCCGAAACAAAAAATCCAATGCCATGATAGCTGCACAAGTTGCAAATTGAACGATACAGGTAACTCGTGTCACTCAAAAAATATCATATATAAAATTGTGTGCAATACATGCGGTGCTATTTACATTGGCGAGTCAGCTCGTTGCATCAAGTCAAGGATAAAAGAACATCTCTCACAGAATAATAGTGCTGTTTTTCAACATCTACAGACTCATCCCAATTGTTCGCAGCCTATTTCATGGACGATACTGCATCGTGGATTGAATACTACTCAAAAGAGACTCACGTTGGAAGCTATGTACATTCGGCAACATGCAGGCTCCCTAATGAACGGATGTCAAGGTCTAAATATAGACACTGCCATGTAACGGGTTCATCCAAGTTAATGTTTCTCTTCTAGCTGTACTCAAAGTTTGTTTAAATAGGCCCACCTTTTACCACTCTCTGCTTTATTTATTGTAACCTTGACAAAGCCGCAAGGCGAAATATTGGTTATCGTAATAAATCAATTTAGTATCCGCAGAAGGTTATTTTTTCATCACGCTTCCCTTCCGGATACGAGGATCACCTGATTTATTTCGAATTACCAATATGTCATAAAAGAATTTTATTCTAAGACCTGTGACTGGAACTGCTAAGGGCTAAAGTTACATCAGCCCCATGACTTACCGTATTCTCATCTAATCATACTGATCAACCTGTGTTATAGTGCTATGTGCAAGCAATAGCTTAGAAGTGTGTCTTCCTCATGATTCTCTAATAGTAGTGGCTATCGTTACTACTAAGTGGTAACAATAAGACATTCACAGGCTATTGCTATCAATTAAACTATTTCTAAGTACACGCTGTCAGAACGATTCTGATTGTTGAGTTGCTGTTTTTTTCGCATAATTCATACAATACATGTCCAAACAACAAAATACATGGAATTTACACTTTGGCCTGAATTCTTTTCAGAAATAATTTTTGAATGATCTCACAAGTTCTGGTGATGATGATATTTGAATTATCTCACACATATAATTAAGTAAATGAGAAGTAAATGCATGTTTATAAGAAATGAATTTCATGTAGATGTTTTTTTACTTACTTCATCGAATTTCTCGTACATGCGAGTGGTGTTCTGTCGATTTTCGACTTCAAGGCCATAACATTCAAAAATGCGTCAAAAACAATTACATACAGGCAACTCAGCTATCGGTAAAGCAAGCGTCATGCAAATATGAACATAACAGACTTGAAAGCGGATAGAGTGTGAGCTTTCGTGATCTTGGATGGAAGTCTGTTCCACTCGCGAGCAGCATTACACTGAAATGAGCGATCAGCAAGAGTACGGCAGAGGGATTTAGGTGTGATGAGCTTCAGCGAGGAGGAAGAACCCAGGCGAGTACATGTAAAAGAGTTGAATGAGAAGTCGAGGCAATCAGTGCGGTAGGAAGGAGCACGGTCATGAAGGCACAAGCACACTATAGAGGCAAGTCTGTACTGAACGCGACTTTCAATAGGGAGCCAACGAAGTACTTTTAATGAGGGTTAGATGTGGTGGTAACGTGACAGGGAATTTACCAGACGAGCAGCGGCATTGATTACATTCTGCAAACGTCTCAGCGTAGACTGAACTAGACCCGCTAAGGAAGCGATACAATAATCAAGTAGGCTAAAAACTAGTGACACAATAAGCTCTTTAGTGAGCGAACGATAGATAGATTTCCGAATTGATTTTATTTGACGCAAAACTCCGAAGCAAGAAATATAGTTCGAGACAAGTGAGTGTTGAAGGTTAGATGGTCATCAAAGATAACTCCGAGGAGGTGCAGAGGGCGACAGGAGTTGATGGATGGATTGATACAGGGGCTGTTGGGAGATCTTCCCTTATATTCGACGAGAACCGTGTTACATTTGACCTGGAAGCGTTCAGCTGTAGGTGATTGCTTTTCATCCAGATATTCACTTCATCGATGCAGGTAGACAAGTGTCCACTCAACTCGTCTTTGATGTGGACGAGAGGAACCGAAGACTTGAATGTCGTCAGCAAACAGGTGAACACTAAGACTACCTCACTCGATGGAGCGGGAGAAGTAGGATATTTACAGGAAAAGGAGGGGAACGAGTACTGAGCCCTGAAAAGCACCGGAGATCACTTGAACGGGTTGTGAACTATGTCCACCTAAGACAACAGATTGAGTACAGCCAGTCAGGAAGGAGCGAAACCACTCCAGTGATGTGTCTGAAACCAAAAGTCGTGTGAAGTCTTTGGAGGAATGTTGGGTGATTAATGGTATCGAATGCTGACGATAGATCCAGGGAGACAAGGAGAGAAATGCTTTCTTTGTCGAGGGAAATCAAGATGTCGATGAGCAGATGTTGATTCGATCGCAGTTACGGTGGGATGGTGAGGTTTGTAAGCAGATTGAGTTCGTGGTAACAGACGGTTCGTATTAAGGTAGATCCTCACTTGCTTGTCAATGATGCTTTCAAGCAATTTAGATATCGTTGGGAGATTAGAAATTGGGCAATAGGACCTGACGTCAGTACAGGATCACTTGTGTCCTTCTTCGAGATTGGCATCACTTCAGTATGTTTCCAACATCGTGGAAACACATCCTCAGAGAGAGAGAGAGAGACATGAGTTCATCAGATGTGTGAGGAACGCAGAGAATACATCAGCACATTCTTTTAGTAGGCCTGTGTGGAAGCAGTCAGTTAATGAATGTTTGTTAGGAAGATATAAGATGGTTGAAAGCACTTCCTACTGGGTGAGCGTATGGAAAAGAGGAAACTGGCTTGTACGGTTTTCCAGGAAAGTGGGTGATGGCGAAGCAGGGAATTATAGATACTCGTAGTGTATCGGGAAGAACAACGCACCAGATTGCGAAATCTGCCTTGACAGGGAGATGGTTAACATCTCGCGCTGCTGTGACAAAGATGGAGCGAGAAGATGTCCCTTCCAAGTTCCAATGCATACGATACCGTGACTCTCACCTTTCATTAACCATGTGTAAATTTGTTAACTGGGACATCGCTTCCTCTTGCTGACTATCAGACTGTCCGATTTTCAGCTTTGCTCGCCATAACGTGTAATACCATGTAACATATGTTTTAAGGACAACGTTCAAACGATGGTGTTTTCAATCTGTGGCGAAGTATCAGTCGCTTGGGCTGAAGCTAGCTTTCGTTGGAATTGAGAAAATTCATCTGTTGTAATTGACTCTGAGTCTGAGTGAGGTGTTTTCCCACGACCCATCAGCTTGTCAACGGCCTGCCAAATATCGAGGAAAATGTGTTGCCTCGACTCGGCTAGCTTGTTCCATTATTCGGATCGTCAGCAGCTACCGATAGCTACCACGGCCGAAGGAGAATTCGCAGATTTAAGTTTATGGCAGTTTCGTTCTAGCCGGCGCACAAGTCGCTAAAACTGTCGGCATTCCTCGTCAAACCACGGATTTGATGACCGACGGGGGAGTTTTGAAGTTTTCAGTGGGATCAGAGGATCGCGTATTGCTGTGATGGTCTCATCAAATAGTGTATCATCATGTATAAAGAGTGAATCATCACGACGTTTAAGACAGGATAGTTTATTGAAGAATATCGAGGTGATTGTTCTTGTTCTATACATGAGCAGAAATGCATGAGGAAGATTGAGCGATAACATGGACGCATACGAACTCGAAAGTAGTAGGTTTGAGATTAATCGGAACAAGGGACAGTTTGACCCCAGGTTTTGATACAATGGCAACACTTCCATGATTTGACGACATAAGGTGCTGTGGACTAGTTTGTGTTCTTGGTCTGGGTTGATCGATGACATTGTAACCATTCTGGCGCAGGCGACTTATGCAGTGTAATCACTATCGTCATGTTTCTGCCAACAGCGAGACGTCGATCGACTGGTCGTGAAGAAAGTCGCAGTGGTCGTCAACTTTATTGTGCAGGGACCGAACATATAGCAGGCCGAAAGTTGTCCGTCGATCAGGTCGGATGTCGTGGCGATTATTAAGCGGTAGGTGCGTGGAAAGTTTTGATCACAATCAATGGTTTTTGACCTTGTGGAAACAGTTGTGGGATAATTTGAGGTCGTCCTGTTTCTTAAATGCGTAACACGATAGGGAGCTGGGTCACAAGGGCCGCTTGGCTATGCAAGAACACCACGATCTTGTTTTGCGAGAAAGAGAAAAGTTCTCGCGCAGGCGTAAGAGGTGTTCATGAGTGTACACAAAGCGGGCAAAAGCTGCCGCGGCCATGCTACGAACGAATCAGCCGTGAATATGACAATAGACAATATCATAAGAACGATATCTGGGGGAAGCGCATCGGAGGGGCAACAGTAGCATAAAATAGTACAACAGCGCAGCCAAGATGATTTACGCTAGAATGATACAAAGTTATAACCAAATGATTGACTAGGGCGACAATAAAAGCAATGACACCAAAGCGCTGAAAGCTGCCTGCAAGGAACGTCGTTCACGCAAGAGCGGTGTCAAGAAGTCGTGGTTGGATGTACAATCATGCAGTGACAGTCAACAGCTCAAGAATGTGAATCGTCGTGACAGTGTGTGCTTTGATTTTTTAAGTGGCAACAATGGCCTGTCTGTGTCTTATTGCTGCCACTCATTGGAAGCAATGGGCGCTACCTTCTCTACTAACTACTTGCTAAGTTGAAATATTCTTTCAGATGGTCAGTGGTTTTGTCTTCGTGATGTAGGATTTTTTTATAGGTTGTTTAGCAATAGTACTGCAGCACTTTTCGGAACTGGATCATTGTTATTCTACTCGTGAAGATTTGATTTCAATTCCACAATGCGATTCATTAAATCTACAATTAGATTCTTAAAATTTAATTCGAAATTGTTATCTGTCAAGCTCAAAAATTATCTTCTATTAGACGTTTTTAGGCATCAATATATCAGTTTACAACAAATGTTGGAAATGGAATGAAATTTTGACTGCAGCTGATTTGAAGCACAAATGTCGCATAGGCGGAAATATGAGCTTAATGGAGAATCAATTAATGCTCTTTCCTAGATATTGTTACAGCGGCTACAACGTCTTCGTCACAAAATTTCTATCAATGGACAAATTCGCAAAAAATCAGAACAAAATTTACCGAAGAACACTCCCAAGATTAAATTCCGACTGTGAGCAAACCAATGTGCCACAAAAATGAAACAAAACATATGACAATTTCAAACGTACATTAAAATTACACCTAATAGAAAATTGAGGTAGACAGACAACCGCAATTTCGAGTATACATTAATTCTTTTATGTCTCATTTAATTACAGGCAGTTTCTTGCATCTCTGCACTTTCCCCGATAAAACTTCCTCCGATCAGTTCTTGGCAAAAGAATACGAAAAAGTCCAACACAATTATACATGTGGAAACTGACAATTACATTTTCTTATATATTCAAATACTCATCCAGTACTCAAGACCGTATCTCACTGGCCTACCTATGAACTGCATGTTAGTATTCAAATTTTTGACATCGCGAATTGCCCTCGCCAGGGTAATTGGAAATATTCATGGTTGAGTTGCTAAGTTGGACGCCATTGCTGTAATGTAATAGATATGTACATATAGGTACTTGACGAAGTAACCGCAGAACTTGGATGGCTTTCTGCAAACATCAAAGATATACATAGAACTATAGAAAGGTGGAGATCACACGCAAAATCACTCTGGTTTTTTTCTTTGTGAAAGGCAGTGGATTCATCAAGCATGATCCCAGGCCACATTGGTCTACACAGGAGGAATAGATTGACTGAAGGCGTTATCCTAACGACGTTTTTTCGACAACGATGTCAATTCGCATCACGAACAAAAAACAGATGGGATGAAGGCTTTGATTGATGTTGGTGAAATCGATTGTGCATTTTACTACTTTTTGTGGCGACTAGATTCAACGACGAAGAAGAAAACGCCTGCTGATTGAAATTAAAAATGTTTGTGTAGAATAATGATTTCGGATATTTAGTGTTTTGTTTATATGAACTATTTTAATGTTAGATGTACATGTGTAAATATTTGATGTATCGTTTCGAGAGCCAATCGTTCTCCGTAGATATTTGGCCTCACAGATATGTGTACGAACTGATAGATTTCTTGGTAAGTGTACGTTACAGTCAGATCGCTTGGTTAGTGCATTTATGATGGGGCAATAGATTCTATCTTGGACAATTTTGAAAAAGTGTAACCATAGAATTCAACGTTTGTGTAGTTTCAGTTTATGTGATTTTGCGTAATTGTGAGGTTGTGTGTCAACGCATTGTGGTAAGTGCGGAATTGCATATTTTGTAAACAAGTGTCACCCATTGACTTTTGGAGGCAATAAACAATAACTTAAACGTTAATTTGGTTCTCACAGTTTGTTTTTCTACGTTACATTAAAGTTAAAGAATTTTTACTGTAAAATTTGAGGAAAATTTAGTTCTACTTTTTGCATGTGTTGCATGCTCATCGCCAACCGAGATATATAAATATTTGTATTGTTTGATAGTCCCAAAAAATAATTGTCTGCAAAGGTCTTTCTTCCAAGCATGCAACAAACCAATTATCATTGTTAGGAAATTGAATCTCGCCACTTCGTTATGGAGATGGTTAATTGATCCTAAAGCTGGATTCATGCTTCAGCTTCAATTTCTAATCTAGGTTGAATTTCATCTAGATTATGTTTATGACACTATTTCAATTGGCGTTTATGCTTCCGTCATTCATCCCTTTCGTATACAACCTGCGGCCTCAAAGCGGTGGAAGAGTAAAAACGGAGTCTTAATAAGACTTTGTCGTCTGAAACTCATGCCTCTTTGGGTTCGACCTTGTCAGAAAAGTTTATTGTCGGTGTTTTGTGACCGCTCTGCCGCTAGCTTGCAGGCTCTATAAGTGTCATTCTTTGCATGCTATTTATCGCAGCTTTTCAGCTATCATTTACATTTTTCTGATGTCTTCCGAAGTTTCTAGTATCACTTTGTTGTACATTTTATCTTTCGTTTATTTGATTCATGTTCTACGAGAAATGATGAAAATGATGAGAAATACACATAAGAAACCTAGTCAAGCCGTCAAGCTGAAAACCTCTCTTCAAACCAGCTTCAGTATCAAAGCCCAATTACGACGGCATCAACATCTTTCTTCAACGTAAGCCACCAGATCTTCTGGCCCTGTCGGAAACCAGGTTGGATCCCAGTGTGTCATCAAGCAATGTTTCTCGTGATAGAAATATATTCACCGGATGGATAAAACATCTTCTCATGGTCTTGGAGTTTATGCCATAGCTGGACGTTCATGAGTGAGAACATCCACAGGTCCGCGCAATAACTGGCAGAGTGGCTTCAGATAGGGGTATTAGCACTCTTTCTGTAAGGATATATAAACTAGCGAGAAAGAACTTCAATACCAAAAAAGTAATTACGTATCGTGTACATAGAAACCACCAGTTTCGTAAGATATGATCTATTCGTATCATGAACGTGAAAACCAGAAAAGCACAAGAACGCATAGAGCTCAATTTAGACAGTAACGTAAACCATCACTTTAATTCTTACGAGAACCGTCATGACAGCTAGTCGGGAAAATAAATGCGCAATCTTGACTCTCTATAAGGCTACTGTAACACTTGCTCGAAACTCCCACCTCATCAATAACTCCAGTAAAACAATATAACTAGCAGAATTAAACATCTCACTAAAAGAATTAAACCATGCACTTTCCAAATGAAGCCCCACTCCCAATCCTGGTTTACACCAGAATGTGCAGCTGCAACCTGCCAGCGTGACCACTTTCTCTACAAGTACAAGCGTGACAGTACCGCTGGCAATCTTGAATTGTACAAGACCACATGAAGAAATTGCGAGGAAGCCATACATCAGGCCAAAAGTCGTTACGCTTTGTATGTGCGGAAATCTATTGCTACCCAAGAGCTCTAAGGACTTCTGGAGGATTTACAACAGTGTCATCAGTAGGAACAAATCCTCCATCCCAGCACTTCGTCATGCCGAAGTCAGTACTTCTATGGTGACAACCTCAGCAGACAAAGCCGAGCTTCTTTGCAAGGAGTTTGCGAAGAATTCAATATTAGACGATGGAGGTAGAATCCCACCTCCAATTCTCACGCTCACTGATGAGGCAGTTAGTCCTCCTTCAGTCATAATCCGAAACGTCAAAACAATCATCGTAAGACGGCTCTAAGTCTAGTGGACCAGATCTCATCCCGGTTTCGGTCTTCAAGCATCTCTCACCTGAGCCTTCTCCACTTTTGTCCAAACTGTTCAGCAGATGTGTATCCACCGGTGAGTTTCACTCTTGTTGGAAAGTAGCCTGTCCGTTGTTCCAGTTCCAAAGGAAGGTTCTAACTCATTTTTCCGTCTAGTTACCGTCTTATCAGCCTGCTTCCAATTGCTGGGAAGATTTTTGAAGCGCTGATGAACCAACATGGTGTTAACTTCCTTAGAACTCAGAACTTTCTATCAGAAGAACAGTATGGCTTCAGTCACTCAACTGGGAATCGTCTTTCATATGTCACTGAACATGTGAGTCTTGTTCTTGACAGACAAGGTGAGACGAGATCAGTTGCCCCGAATATTTCGAATGTACTGAACACATTCGAGTATTGTGGTCATCCAACAAACACATCTTAACCTCCTTGAACGGGTTGAGAAATATGTTTGGAATCTAATGGGTGAAAAACTTGCTAGCAAGTTGCAACCGCTCTCCGTCAGACGAGATGTTGCTTCACTCAGTATCTTCTACAGATCCTATTTCGGTATTAGCAGCTCTGCAGGCAATGAGTGCGCACCTAAACCTAAAATCTTCTGCTGAAGCACACGTAGAGGTATTGCACTCACATGCTATCATATGAGCATAAAATGCGCACGTACCGGCACTGTCAGTCGCTCGAAAATCTATTTTGTTCGCACAGCACAGCTTTGGAATCAGCTTCCCCAGACCAATACAATATTGATACTTTCAAGAATCATGCGAACAGGTTTCTGATGGGGACAGTTTAATCAGATTAAACTGTCTTTTTTTCTTTTATTTATTTAAAATGATACAATTTATTGCTTTTTCATTGAATAACCCCTAGCTTCGTTCATAGCACATAGCTGTGCTAGGGGTGAAAATTCTGTAAAAAAAGTTATGGCTCGAGCTAGCGCGAGTATGGACTCACACTATACAGTGCACTGCACAGCGTAGACTCAAAACTTACCTCTGTAGACTGTCAGATGGACATATATACAACAAGTTCCTCTCAGGAGGTACTCGGTCACATTGTGATTAAAATTACATTCTTAGGTTCGGTAAAATTCAAAGCTTGGGCCACTTTTATGTAGGTAGCATTGATCATCTCCCGGTTCATATGAAATTGCGAGGATGCATCGTACAGATGCTCATATTTTTTTAGTTTCGTTAACAAACGATTCTACCTCATACGGTTATTGCTTCGGAGTGGCCATTTTTATCTAATGGCAAGTAACTAGATTTACTAAGCAAACGGCTTATCTCTAGCAATCGATGCATAGATCCCTATTGTCTGCTCTCCACTGGCATGCCGCATCGTGGTGATGTCAAATTTGCCCTGCCTATTCGCTAATCCAATCATCCAATTACTAGTAGCGTGCCTTCGCGCTCAAATAGGACATGATTCTGTTCTCGCTTTAGCGAACTTTTCACGCTAGCTTGAAAGCCTTCCCCATATATCAGTGTAGCTTTTGAAGCTAGATGCAAGCAAGATTGAAGTCGGCTTCAATCCTGATTCAATGTAGATTGATTTTACATTTAGATTGGAAAGCTCCGCTGGAATCGCGATTGAATCTGAAGTATGAATCCATATCAATACAGAGCTGGCCGTTCTGTGAGCGCGAATTGTTAACGACGGTGATGTCGTGCGAGCGAGCTCCTGGAAAGTTCATGAGAGCGTTATCGATAGCTTGCTGAAATACACCAGACGAGACTTTCAACCCGAAAGGTAGGTATTGGCAACGAAGCAAACCCCAAGGCGTATTGATCGTCGTTAGTTCCTTCGCTGATTCATGAAGTGGTATTTGCAGGAAGGCGCTTGAAAGGTCGAACTTGGAGAAGACGGTGCATTCGCGGAAACCCTCTAACATGCCTTCAACATCCGGTGTAGTTGTAGCAGTGTGTCTCAACTTCAGATAAGCTGTGAATCGAAAATCCCCACAAGAGCGTAGGTGCTGGAGAGGTGCTTGAGAGTGTGAATCATTAAAGTCCTGATTATTGCATGATTTTAAGTTACACATCTCCGAACATTTGAGTCCAAATTCAGGGGAATTTGGAAATTTTGCAGCTTCTACGAGTTGCAGTACATTATCTCAAGTATAGCCTCCGGAACTGTGCGATATCCATTCAGTTTACTGTTAGGATTAAAATCCAGCAGACGCAATAAACTGTGCTTTGGTGGTTATTTCTTCCTCGAGATGCTCCGTATATCAAATCTAGACCTTAAGAATCTATTAGCAATTTTATTCTATGCGGAATATTAGGTATATCAATGCTACGGTTTGATTATGTTTGAATACCATGTTTGCTCGACCACAACGAAAAGAGGGTCAACCCTATTGTGCTTCGAGGATAAATAAATAATATTATTATTATTATTAATATTACGGTCACCCGTGAGAATGACATTCAAAGCAATTCTCATGCAATCAGATATAGCAAAATTATTCCAAACTGTTTCAGCTGGACTTAAAGGCCAACTTTCTATTCTATTCATTGCCTTAATCATCTCTCACATCATGCAACCAGACTTTTTTATTAGTGAAATATCATCAGACGCATATCCAGTAATCATTCTGAGTTTTTTCTTTAGCTCTTGGTTCTATTCACATGGAGTAGAACGCTTCCGCGGATTGGGTGATTGAAATGGTCATTTTCCAATTTCGTGCAAATATGGAATAAAAAAGTCTAGGGGTAGGGGATGGGGTCGTTATTTCAAAGACCTACAAATTATTGATCCACTTTGATTATGAACTTGAACAATTATAGGGGAAACAAGTCACATTAATATTCCATATTTATTTTTCGCACGATATTCTTTCCCCTATCGAACGCACCAGGTGCCGGTGCGTTGACGTTTACAAACAATGAAATCTCATATAATTGATCCAAAGAAAAGAGCTAGAATAGATTTTAAAAGGGCTAGATGAGAAATAGATGCCTAAATTTGAACCCATTTTAGTACGGTCCTTATCGTGATAAAAAAAGCATTACGGCAATGGGGCGAAATTGCTGTTTTTTTCGGCTGTACGGTGTGCAATGCGACAAAAAGCATTGGAAATGGTACATGATGTAATGCATAATTCACTGATATTATATCATAAGTTTCAAGAATATTCGTTCAGTAGCTTGTCTGAAAAAAATTGTTAAAGATGAGAGCGGTAATGCAGTAATATCAATTTATAAGAAAAAATGTTCAGATGAAGGGTGATGGGGTGTTGATCAACAATTCATGAATTCATGACTATTAACAAATTCATTGAGAATCCGAATATCACACTGAGGAATTGGCTATTAATAAGGCTCAGCCAACAACGCTCTTCGAGATATTCACCAGGCTGAAACTACAATATGGATGTATTGTGAACAATTAGCAGAGGGCATTTTAGGTCATCGATGAAAATCGATCATCGGATGTCTTTCAATGTCAAAGATGTTGTCAATGTGCATTGTATAACGTACGTAATGTATGTTGTTTGTTTTTATTTGCTTAAGCCAATTTTATATCAAATTTTCCGATAATTCATATGTATTTTTTCTGTTGTATCATGTAATTTCTTATCGCAAAATTACATTTTCACGTTAGATTATTGTCAAGTTTGGCAATCGCGTTTGCTGTGGCCAGGCAACGGTGGGTACAGCAACGATATAGCCTACATGTGCAACCATAGCCAGGCTTCGTACTTACTACAAAGAAACAATCTGCATGATCAAAAGTAAAGACGCGGT